>JAQQSV010001789.1:0-23476 GCA_028646515.1 Pseudochirops corinnae
GTTCCAGATTGCTCTCCAGAATGGTTGTATCAATTCACAACTCCACCAACAATGCATTAGTGTTCCAATTTTTCCACATCCTCTCCAGCATTTGTCATTTTCCTGTTTTGTCATCTTAGCCAATCTGACTTGTGAGATGTGGTACCTCAAAGTTGTTTTGATTTGCATTTCTTGAATCAATAGTAATTTAGAGCATTTTTCCATATGCTTAAAGATATCTTTAATTTCTGCTTCTGAAAATTGCCTGTTCATATCCTTTGACCATTTATCAATTGGGGAATGACTTGTATTCTTGTGAATTTGACTTAATTCCCTGTACATTTTAGAAATGAGGCCTTTTTCAGAGACATTGGTTGTAAATATTCTTTCTGGGTTTTGAAATTTAGCTCTTCTTTTTACTACTTGTATGACCATGAGAAAATCAGCTAAACTCTCTGTGTCTCAGTTCCCACTATAAAATAAGATTATAAAATGAGAATGATGGACAATTTGATCACTATGATTCTCTTCAAGTTCTAAATGCCAAACACTTATGTTGAAATAGGAAAATACCAAAAATGGTCATATTATAAGAATCCAAATAAATCAACATTTGAAGTAAGAAAAAGTTGTATTCTTCTTTTGGTAGCTTTGATGACCCTTTTAAACTTCAGCATAGATGCAAATTTCCACAAAATGAAGCTTATCACATTCCCTTTCCTATCTGTCTTCTCCTTCTTATCATTCTTGATAAATCCAAAACTTAACATGGGAAGATGAGGTTGTTATGTTGGATAGAGCATATTTAAAAAAAACAAAACAACAATAACACATTTTTTTCTTTATCACATAAGGGAGGCTTCAATTCCAGGCGAGAAGGAAGAGTGATAACTACATCACACACTTGTATTTCCTTCTGGGATTCTGGGAGGCTGAGGATGATGGATCACTTAAGCTCAAGAGTTCTGAGAGACAACAGGTCAAAGCTTCTGTGCACATTATCAACAGAATGGGGCCCACAGGTGGCCAGTGCACATCCAACCTGGGTAAGATAGGGAGACTCTGTCTCCAAGACCAACAAATCAACCAACAAACAAATGAAGGAAGGAGCTAATGAATGAATGAACAAATGAAATAGTTATTATAAAATATATTAAAATGGTAAATGGTTGAGGATAGTGGGAGTTTTATTCCGGCAGATCAAGGGAGAAGAACTCCTTTCTCTCCTCTATTCAAACACCTTAATCCTGGCTCTAAATAACTGTAGTCAGGACATTTATCCTGTCTTAAAAGTGTATGTTACTGAAGTGTGCTAAATTTATGGGTTTCTCTTTAGAATATAAGTGGCTATAAAACAAAAAGTTAACTATGTGTATATTGCATGTAACACCTAGCTTATTGTGATGCCTAAGTTATTAGAAATATTAACAATAAACATTTCTTTTATTTTCCAAAGTACACATTTTGGGAATATATGGTATTTATTACCTTCCCCTCCTCCTCTTATAAAATTAAAGAAAAAGTATTAGAATTCTCTAGTACTTCCATATTTTCATCAAAACTGCATAAGGATCTCTAGCTGTTTATGAAATTTAATTTCAAATTCAATTCAATGAAATTCAAATAAGTATACGAGTACTTATTTAGGATTTTCTATTTGCATGTCTCTCTACAAGGCACTAGGAATAAAAAGAGATAAAAAGGAAAATCATCTTTTGTCATCAATGAGCTTACATTCTAGTAGGGATTATAACCTATAAACTGATGAATAGGATGGGATTAATAGAATAATTTGCATAGAGAGAGAGAGAGATTGTTACCAAGTAAGGGGACTGGAGGAGGTTTTGGAAATAAGGCTTTCCTGTTATTTTTCAGAATGTTACAATTCCATTCCACTTAAAATTGGGTTAAAATCTCTTCAAAATGCTAAACATACCTGATCCTGCTCCTCTTCTGACCCCAACAATTCTTTCCTCCTCTTTTTTTGTTCACTCATTTTTTTTTTTTTGTTCACTTAAGTCTCTTCTGTGACTTGAGATTAAACAGAATTGGTCTTCAGAATGGGGCAGGAAAAGAGAGGACAAAACTACTTAGCTCAGGCCCTGAGTATATCCAATCAAACCATATTTGTATTTTGTTCTTCCACAATCATACAGCTTTTCACAAGGCTGTGATGTTGCTAATATAGCATAAGTGTCTGAATGTTACTTGAGAACAGAAATCATATCTTTGAAATCATGACATGTATTTGTCATTTATAGTAATTTAACATCTAAAGAATTTGGGTTGAATACGAGATTTTATGTTGAAAATATTTGGCAAACTCACCTCTCCCAAATGTCTATGAATTTATCTTTGTCTATGAATCAAGATATTCAAGATATAAATGTGGGATTTGAGAATGTTAGTGTTCTATTGGAAAAAGCAATACTGGGACCAGCATTGGATGGACAAGCATCTCAAGGTCAGGGAGAAGGAGAGAATGAAGAATAAAAGAAAATCTTTGCTGCTTTTGTGACCTGAGTAGACCTAAAAGATCATAACAATGAATTAAAGTTTTACAATATTGCCATAGGTAAATCTTTCTATTCTGGAGAATATAAGTATATTAAACAAATTCTACTTAAAAATAAAGGGAACAATAGACTATAGAAGAGTTCAGGTGGTCATATGAATACAGTCTGATAGAGAACTAAGGGTTAGGATAGGGAGACAGAAAGGAAGAACTAAGCTATTCAAGGTTGGGAGGGTGAGTATATGGTCAACAGAGTTAGAAGGTCACATCTGTGATTGAAAAGTAAAGCAATAGCCTACTAGTGGGTAATGTACCTAAAGAGAAATCAAGTTTAATTGAATTAACAAGATTACATCCCTGTATGCACACTGTTATAAAATACTTTTTGAACTCTAAATGGATGACTAAATGTGATATACTGAAGAACACTAGAGAGAAGTAAAAATGACAGTTAGGGTCTTAGAGCAAAGCCCCATGAAGAAAGAATACTCATTTTTTGAGTGGTGAAAATGAGAATCCTTCCTTGAGCAGAATGATCAGGTAACTAACTATACCTTCCAGGAATTCTGGACCCATTTGGAGATGGCTTAACTTTAAAAAAATCCATATTCTTTAGTCCCATATTCCAGTATGTCTTTTAAAGGTTATAGAATAAAAAATTACTTCAGGGTTTTAGTTGGTTAAGATTTTTCCTTTGAGTAACACTATATAGAGCTTAGCATCTAAAGGCTTTTATTGCTATAAAAACTATAATCTCTAAAATGTTACAGTTTTGTGCGCTTGAAATGTTTGACTTTTGAGGAAAATGAAAACTGATTTTTCTTCTTCGGTTCAGTTATTTTTCAGTCCTGTCTGACTTTTTGTGACCCCTTTTGGGGTTTTCTGAGCAAAAAATATGGGAGTAGTTTGCCATTTTTTTCTCCAGTTCATTTTACAGTTGAGGAATGGAGGTAAACAGGGTTAAGTGACTAGCCCAGGGTCACAGTGCTAGGAAGTATCTGGGGCCAGATTTGAATTTGGGAATATGAATCTTCTTGACTTCAGGTCTGGCACCTTACCCATTGTGCCAACTTGAATGCACTTGCCTCATAAGATTAATAATGACGATAATAATAATAGCATGTGTATAGTACTTTAAGGTTTGCAAAATGCTTTACGAATGTTCCACTTTTATCCTCATGACAACCCTAGGAGATAGATGCTATTATTATCTTCCTTTTACAGATGAGGAAAATGAGACAGAAGCTAACCCCAGGGACATACAATGAATAAATATCTGAGGACAAATTTGAAATCAGGTTTTCCTCCAGGTCCAATCTTCTACCTAAATATAGTGTTAGAGAAGTAGGTAGTAAAGACTCGACAAATGCATTTAAAAGAGCTACATTTGAAAAAGTCTGACTTTGTGGATATTGGTAGGATACATAAATAGTCCTGACTTTTCACTTGTTAGAATGAACCCTATTGGTGTCCAAAGTGATGTCATTATAGAGACTGGGATGCACAAAAATTTGTGTAGATAAATAATTTTAATTGGAATTTCTGAATTTAGTCACATCATGCCACAACTGGCCCACTGGAAATGTTCTAATAATGATATTTTCAAATGAAGACTTGAATGGAAAAATAAAATAGTGCAAAGCGTACTAAGAAGAGTTTTTGAAAGAAAAAATATTCCAAAGCTCAGCAGAGGGAATTCACTGGACCTACTGGAAGCAATCTGTGTTTAGAAATTTACAGTAAGTAATTTTTCCTAAGGAGAAAGTAGAAATGAGAAGCATTTTTTAAACTTAAGTATAAGGATAAATTTGGGTTTTATCGTATGAAAGTCAGATAGACATTATTCACCTTCATTAACAAATGACATTTATTAGCTTCTCTACAAAGTAAAATACAGAGTCAAGTCTCTTCTAGAAACTTACCACTTGGGCCAAGCACCATATTCAAATGCATATAGTTAGCATATAGAGAAACAGAGGATTAAAATCAATTGATCAAAACACAAATGAGAAGAATGAGAGGCTGAAGGCATAAGCAAGTAGGACTTTTGAGTCAGATAAACTTGGATTTAAATCTCGTCACAGATAAATGCTAGTTTTGGTGATGGCTAGGAATGTCAATTTTTTCTCCTGGAAATGGGCTTCGTTAGCCAGAGGACCTTATATTTGAAACCAAATGAGATTTCACGTATAAAATATGTTATAAACCTTAAATCATGATATAAATGTCCACTGTTTTTAATTTATTAATGAGCATAGACATACACAGAGTGTATGTAAAATCTGAAATTATTAACATTACTTTATAAATGTTGACATTAATCAATTGATTAATAAGCATTTATTACACACTTGTTGGGTGTTAGGCACTGTATGACATGCTTGATATGCAAAGATCAAAATGAAACAGCCCCTGCTCTCATGGCAGTTATGTTCTATGAGGGTGGGGAGAAACAACATATGTGTGTGTGTATGTGTGCATGTGCGTGCGCGTGCGCGTGTGTGTATGTGTGTGTGCCTGTGTGTATGTGTATAAATCCAAGGTAATTTTTTTTTGGAGGGAGGACACTGATATGGGAGGACGTGGAGAGTCTTTACATTGAAATTGCCAGTTATCTGAGTTTTCAAGGAAATAAGGAATTCAGAGGCAGAGGTGAAGTGAAATTGTATTCTGTGCATGATAGAAAGGAGAGACCAGAGGTAAGGAGACCAATTAGGAGTCTATTGCAAAAGTTCAGATGAGAAGTCAGGAGGGTCTGAACTAGAGTTTGCAAGGAGTGACTGAGGAATAAAATTTCATTAGCAAAATATCCTTTCTTAATCTGAATGCACTGTGGCTCTTGAACCCATGTGACTCTTTTATGTACAACTTGTAGCTCTGGAAGACCTCCACTTTCTGTGCTAAAATATTATATTATGTCACACTCTACAGAGCATGCAGTAATCATGTGCATCCTTTTGTCAGTAATTTCAAATGTTGCTCTAGGGTCACATAATTGTGAGTACCACTATCCTGACTCTAATGTTATCTAATTTGAGAGAATGTGATTTCAGTAAGAATAAAGGAGTCAGGGACCCCAATTCTCTTCCTAGTCTTGCTATTGATTTCTTTGTGGTTTAGACAAACAACTGAATCTCATGTTTGCCATATCTTCATCCAGAATGGAGTGTGGTCCAGGGAAGAGCTGTAGATGTGGAACCAAAGAACCTGGGTTCCAGCCTCTGCCATTTCCTACTTGTGTGACCTTGGGTAAAATAGCTCTTTGAGCCTTAGTTTCCTCCATTGTAAAATGATTAGTTTGAACTAGATGAATTTTAATTTCTTTTCTAAATCTGTGATCCTGTAATTCTATGAAACAGAGAGAGAGAGAGAGAGAGAGAAAGAGAAGGAGAGAGAAAGAGAGAGAAAGAGAGAGACAGACAGACAGAGAGAGACAGAGATAACACTAGAGGAATAACCTGCCAGAATTAATCACCACTTCTTCCAATTTTTTTTTCCCTATTGTTGTGCTGAATCATTTGAGCTATGGAATCAGTTTTCAGCCACTTGGCTAGCTCCTGGAGTTAAGAGAAGAAAAGGTTAACAAGAAGCTCACTCAAATAATTCAAGAGGACAATTAGCTCTGTAGGGTTTCCACCTTTGTCAACAGCCCAAAGGCTTGGGTGCCAGGCTAGATTAGCCTTGTCACAAGGAAGTAGAAACCTCAAATCCCCAAAGAGATTTTTTTCCTTCACAGTGAACTCGTGCCATTGAAGGGCACACATAGTATTTCCCTGTTACATTCATAATTACAAGATAGTCTAGTAATAAAAATGGTATTCATAGAATCATTATGGCATGCTATAGAAGGTAGCAGAGTGTGGTCATGGAGAAAAAAAACAAACCTGATTATGACACTAAGTAGTTGTTGCCCTTGGGCAACTCTGCTCTAATACTTTTTTTTCTTTTAAACTCTAAAGTAGGGATAATAATCCATTCCTTACTTTCAACAGAATAAAATCCATATTTTCACTCCTAGGTTTTCACGTTGTTGTCCTGATATAAAGAAATAATTGATATAAAAGTGTGTTGAAAAATTATAAAATGTCATTTGAACATATGCTATTATTTATTTGGTTCCTCTCATGCAGTGAAAAAAAATAATAACTTGTAATTTTATAGAGCTTTTCAAAGCATTTCCCCTAGAGATGACCAGCAAATTAAAACTATGGACCATAGTTTACTATAGTAATCTTTAGAACAGATAATGCTATTGCTATCCTCTCTACATTGTGTTGCTATTATGGTCTGTAGTTATGATTTTGTTAATGATAGGAACTCTCAGTATGGAAAATCTTTCTACTGATACACATCAGCAACTAACTTATAATGTATACTGTCAGAGAGTTGCCTGGGAAGCACCATGAACTTAAGTAATTTGCCAAGGGACAGATACCCAGTATGTAAAATAGGCAGGATTTTAACCCACATTTTTCTACTCCAACTCTACCCATCTATCCACTCTACCATGCTGGAATGGTAATGAGAATTTGAAGATCTTCCCTGCTCCTTGTATTTGCAATCAAACAGGTACTAAGCCCCTTGTTCCAAGTTCATGACTGTATCAAGTATTAAGACCCAGAAGTTGGGAATCCCACAGTGTGATGGACTTGTTAACATAACAGGAAGGAGCAGAACAGGGAAGAACTAATACCATATATAATGAAAAGCCCAAGCTGAGAGAGGCCAGAACTTCTGGGAATGAGCATTGTGCAAGCAAAGCAGCTACTGCTGGAAAGAGAGAAGAGAAATGGGAACTGAACTGAGAATTGAGAAGAACTGAGAAATGAGAAGAGAGGATAATTGGGAGGAGGAATGGCTATGGTGTGTGTACTTTGTCTGTCTGTTTTGATGTTACTTTGTCAGATTCATCTGCTGATAGAGGATGGTGCTGTTGTTACAGAAGCCCTGGGACCTTGCTGCTGGTTCAGAAGCCCTGAAAGAGGATTTTCTTGATGTATGTTTACAGAAATCATGGAGGAAGGTCTTGCTGGATATTTCAGAGGTCCTGGGACTATATTAATGATTTGTGTTGATTCCTCAGACCTTGTTGTTGGATCTATGTTGATTTCTCAGGCAGAAAGTGAATTGATTAGGATGCCAGCAATGTAGATGAATGTTATTGTAGTTTTGTTAAGCTTGTCTTCCCAGGAACAGAAACTGTGAAGGACTTGAGGTAGACCAGACACTGTGAGCTTCAATGTGGAACAGGAATTGCACAAGAAACTGGACAAAGAACTGAGAGCTTTCTGTCTTTGAACCCAGGTGGCAGTTGGATAGATTCGGGCAGGAGCTAGGACCATGGAAGAAGAACCAGGGAAGCTGAGAGCCTGCCTTGAGTCAAGATGAAAAGACCTCTCCTTGGGTATTTAATACAAACTGAGAAATTCATGACTCACTGTGGCTTAGGGGTGGAGAACTCTGACCTTTATATTTAGATGATTGAGTTAAGGACTTCTCCAATTAAGAAGAAAAAGGACTTTTTGATTGAAGAGTTTAAGACAATTTGACCTCAGGGTAGAGGACTTTGACCTTTTTGCTCTGTGACAATTAAGGAGCCTTGCCTCCTTAAGGATGATTGAATTAAGGGTTTACTAAATGATTGTGTTATTAAATGAATGTTATCTTTTGCTTAAAACTATGTGACCACTTTGGTGAAAACTATGTGGCCATATTGTGAATGATGTACTTTGATTTCTGTAAATATTTTGCCTTAATATGTTATTGAATAAATAGAGAATTCACTATACTATATAATCAGAATCCTGAAGCTGTTCACAGCAACACCAGTCCTCTGGAAAGCTGCTTGTGCTTGGCTTTACACTTGCCCCTGTAAAAACACAAAGGACTCACCACTAGGTATAGTAATTGTATTTGGAGAAGAATATACATATAATGATGAAGTGGATTTTTGTCTTATTAAAACTGACTGAATACTCAGGGCATAAAGAACAAAAGAGCTAGTTAAGGATCTTCATTGAGTAGTTTAAATTAATTACAGAAAAATAGGCATTCATCTTGGCTGACAAATCCAGTGTCCTTTTCTCAGTTCTCATTCTCCTTATCTTTTTTGTAGCTTTTGAAACTGTCAGTCCCTCTTCCCTTCTCTACCACTACTTTATTTTCTTTACCTCTTGACTTCTGTTATTATCTTTTCCAGGTTTTCCTTTTATCTGTCTGGTCATTCTTTCTCAATCTTCTTTGCTGTCAACATTCATCTTGAATTGCTAATTAATTTGTGAAATTATGAAATGGGGGCAATCATGGCTTATTCTTTGAGAACTTGTTGGGAAAGATCATGATGATAGTGGAAAGTGACTATATAATCACACTTTAATAAGGCACAGAGGGTATGGAGCAAAAGGTACAGAAATTATAGACAAAAAGCAACAGGGAGAGGGCACAGAGGAAGATGGCATGGGGACAATGATGAGGTGGTGAAAGAAGAGAACAAGATGGGAAGAGGATGGGAAGGGGAGAAATGTAGAAAATCATTCATATAACTGTAGATTATAGGAGGGAGCACTTGGCAGTCTGGACCCAGCTGTAGACTGAAGAGTCTTTGGGGAGTAGGAGTTTGAGTTCTCATTTTTATAGTGTTTTAGGTGGAAGGGGGACTAACTTTTTTTGGTGTTAGTTCATAAACATATTCACATCATCACAAAGTTGTCAGTAAACTTTAGAGTTAATGTATCCTTGCCATCTTAAAGCTATCAGCTCCATTTGGCATTCTGCTGATCTTAAAATGGATGTCTGGAACTTATCTGAGATAAGAGACCTTGATAACAAAGCCTAGATGGCTTCCCCTGATTCAGCACATATTTATACGATGTGATTTTTGGTTAAGATATGATATAATTTGCAAATTATGCTCCTTTGATCTTTGGAATGGCTTATACATGGCTTCTAGATTACACTTCGGAATCTTACTTTCTGTTATTGCTACTTTATATTGGCTACATACGAAATTACTTACTATACTGACCAGAGGGGACCAGAATAAGATACAATTTCAGCACATACCTCTTGCCTCTTAAGCATGGATGTCCCTTAAACATTTGTCTTCTAAGCCCTCTTTTCTTATTTCTGGACATTTTCTCTATTGGTAATCTTATCAGACACTGAGTTCAATTATTATGGCCATAAAAATGATTTCAAGATCTCTATATCTGGTCATTATCTTGTGCCAGAGTTAATGAACTCCATAGTCCAGATAAATTAGATAATGACACTCCATTTTCCACCTTCATATATTTATGTGTGTATTTGAGGGGGGAGGGGATAGTTGGTCTCTAACTAATACCCAAGACCAAATGCAATCACAGAAAGTGAAGGCAAATTATCAAATATTAAGCTTAGTGTAAAGATGTACATGTTTTGCATACATTTCCTTTAAAAAATGTGAAAAAATATTCCTTGATTTCATGAGGAAAGGCTGGACAAAATGATTGGCCAATGCCCGCTAAACCTTAAAAGACTTTTAAATGCTCCTAGAGTTCATCAGTTCAAGAAACTTTGCGGCATAATTCAGAGGAAAAAAAATACAGCTCAGAGCAGAGACACATTTTTCATGGGTAAAAGGCACATAGAAGAGTGCCATTCAAAGCAGGAAGCAGCTTTAAGGAGTGATACCTCTGGCCACAAAGAAAAGAGCTGACTTTGGATTCTAGAAAGGACAATTGGATAATAGATGAAATGCAAAATAAAATATCATCTAAAGAGAAAAAAAAAATTGAGCACTGATTTGCCAAGAGAAGCTGGCTTAAGGAGCCTACCTGAGCAACTTCCCCAACAGAGAAACAGTCCACAAGGGAAAATAATGTGAGGACTCCGTGGGAAGATATAGGACACAGAGCCCTGCAGTACTGGAGAACCAAATTACGCAAATATTCTGTCTTTGTGTGCCTCTCTGAAGGGCCATTCTGTTTGTGCTCATTCTTCTCATGTATATTATGGGGGAATCTATCTGAAATTTATAATGGGATTTTTTTTTTAGCTACTGCTCTTACTGTACCATCTGAGGAATTTCCTTTGCTTTGAGCCAGTAGAGTCTACCGCCTGACTGTTAAAGGTCAGCTCATTGGTAGGAATTATTTTAGCAATTTAGACCTATTATGTAAAATGTGAGAACAGCCCCTCTTCCTGGGGGCCCCACTTGCAAAACTGTGAATACGTTGGAGAAGTAACTTGAGAGTTAGGAAACACACACACACACACACACACACATATTTGGAGGCAATAGCAATTAAGTTAACTTGCCCAGGGTCACATGACCAGTAAGTGTCTAAGGCTGGATTTGAACTCAGGTCCTCCTGACTCCAGGGCCATACTCTATCCATTGCACTACCTAGCTGTTCCAGAAAATATATTTTTAAAATTTTTTTATTTTTATAAATACATGGGTACCATGCACACAGTGAGTACAACACACATATGCCTATATTTTGCACACTCTCCTCATCTCTGTGGTTTGAATCTTTATTTTCCTTCAAAATTTTTCTAGAAGTCTTCTACATGAAATCTTTTCCTGAATCCCACTATTTAATGTCCATATCTCATTCCTTAAATTGCCTAGTATTTACTTATCTTCCTAGCCATCTCATCCCTCAGTCCAATATAATTTTCTGGAGAGTAGAATTCTCTCTGTCTCTGTCTCTGTCTGTCTCTCTCTTCCTCTGTCTCTCTGTCTCACTCTCGCTCATCCTCCCTCTCTCTTCTTTCTCTCTCTCAGCCTAGCATTATTTTTTTTCTACCTGGACTTTCCATTTTTGAGGTAAATCCTTTGTTTTGAGCCCCTAGCTTTCAAGTCAAAGAATATTGGCTAGCACATGTATCTGCACAGTTCTTAACATTTTGGGCATGTACTTTTAGAAGCCACTTTTGGCCATCTCTGTGCCTGCTTACTGTTGCTGAGAGTTGGCTTTTGGTGTCTGTGATGGTTGTCAGCTATGGTGCAGCAGCTGGTACCGATGAAGTCTTCATATGAAAATATTCATATACAAATTTTCCACTTTGGTTTCTCCTCCTACTCTCTTTCTAATGTTCTAGCTAGGCAAGAAATCAGAATGCAAACCTCATCTATGACTTACAGAGCTATAGAAAGACAGTAGCAGGGAAAACAAGCATCATTCCCTGCTTTTCCCTGGGAGCAAACTTTATAGCATGAAAAACATATTTCAATGATATCCTTGGAACAGAAAAGGCATTGGCAAGTGAGCATGACACCTGCCATTCTTAACACTTTCACTCCAGGTGAATCTGAAAGCCCTGCTGTCATGGTTCTTCTGATTGCCTGTTACCCTCAGCCTCTATTACAAGGAAGCAATAGTAACAAACCTCAGTTATGCCCATGTCTTGGCACTACCACCTAAACCCTCTGCTCTCTGGCTATTGGCACTGACTGCTGGCAGGAAAAAGATCACCAGGCAGCAGCATCAACTCCATTAGTGTCTGTCTAATCCCCTGTAATGGGATCTACCCAGGCCAAGAGCAGACACAGTTTCTCCTTCTCACACCAACACACAGCAGGCCACTGCTGAGCACAGCAGCAAGTAGCTAATCGAGGAGAGAATGGCAGTAGATTCACAATCTTTTTCCAGTGGAGGACCAGATTGTAGCCATCAGAAGACCCTGCTCTGCACCTTCTCACACCTGACAGCAGTATCTTTAGCAGTATCTGTCCTAGAGCTCTTTTGTTGGTGCTGCCCCTGCACTAACTTTTGAAAGGAATTATTTTTCAGACTACTCAAGAAAGATTGTGTCCAGGATGTGTGATTTAAATTATAATGAAGAGTAGAGAGAAATGGACTGTGGGGAGGGGGAGGGAGTTGAGATATAAAGCAGAATATTCTGTGACTATAGACGTTATGCAACCTCTGAATGCTCAAGAGGACTATGCAGCATCATGAAGATTTCAATTAAATTCAGTAAACATCTATTAAGCATTTCCTAGCAGCCAGGCTTGGGGGTGAAGTGTTAAAAAGATAAAAATCATCACAATTCCTCATCCTCAAGGAGCTCACACTCTGTGAACTGCATATGACACACAGACAAAAAAATAAACATATAATAGAACTTAAAAGGGACAAAGGAAGATGTCTAGTCAAAATGTTTTAAGCAAAGTTGAGCAGAAACAGAACCCTTTCATCATGGGGAATCAAGGAAGATAGACTGGAGGAGACACCATATGAACTGGGCTTAGATAAGAGAATTTCCTCAGGTAGCAATATAGTGGAATATATTTCAGTCAGAGGGAGGAAGGGAGGTAGAAAGAGAGAGAGAGAGAGAGAGAGAGAGAGAGAGAGAGAGAGAGAGAGAGAGAGAGCTCTGAGGGGAAAAGAAGCAGAGGAGAGGAAAGAGGAGGGAAGAGGAGGGGATGAAAGGAGAGAGGAAAAGAGAGAAGAGAGAGGAGAGAAGAGAGAGAGGACAGAGGAGAGAGGAGAGGAGAGTTCTTGTCCTCAAGGAATTTTCCTTCTATTGGGGGGGACATAATGTGTTCACAGATTTTATACACACACATATAATGTGTACATATGTGTGTACACATATATAATGCAAAATAAATATAAATATTTGGAGGGGCTAATGACAGGAAAAATCTGAAAAGTCCTTTTGAAGTAGGTGGCAGGCAAGCTGAGTTGGAAATGAACCAGGGATTCTAGGATGTAAATAATGTGAAGAAGAGATATTGTGACAACCTATAGCAAGGAATGGGGGCTGAATCTGGATTGTTGTTTATAGGGATCAGCAAGGAGGTGAGTTTGACTGGAGGTTGAATGCATGAAGGGGAATAATACAGAATCAGTCTGAAGTCAGAGTGGGGGGAACTTTAAATAACAAAAAAAGAAAGAATTTGTATTTTGTCCTACAGTTAATAACAAACCAATTTTTTTTCTTTTTATGAGGAAAGGGGCTTTATGGTTAGACCTAAGTCTTAAGGAAATCAAATTGATTGGTGTGGAAAATGGATTGTACTGGGCAGTTGTTCAATGTAGGCATACCCATTACAGTAGTGCAGGCCAGAGATGATGAATACCTTGACTAAGGTGATGATAGTCATGAGAGTAGAAGATGATAAATGTGAAATGATAACCTATATTAACATGTATCCTAAAGAAGAAAAATCTGCAGTTGTGTGACCTCCTGAAGTATATAAAACACTTCACTCCCATTGTCTCATTTGCTTCTCACAACAACCTAGGAGGTAGGTAAAGAAATTGTTACTTCTTTAATTATATGGATGAAGAGTAGTCTCAGAGACATGAAAGGACTGAAATGAGGTCAAATAGAAGAGCCTAGACTTGAGCCCAGATCCTCTGATTTCAGAGAACTTTCCCTGTGCCTCATTAAATTTTTTTGACTTAATATGTGACCATAAGAAGGATCTGTGAATTTTGGCTGATGTGAGAATTCTCTTTAGTACCTAAGTCCTAGGAAATTGCCTCCTGGACATAGACATTGAGGAAGTTGGGTTGAGTCCAAAGAGTTAGTTAAATGTCACAAGTTGAATTGGGACCTAGGACATCCTGATTCCAACCTCAAGCATTCTCTGCACTATGCATACCATGTTGCATCTAAACTGCTTTCAATAGCATACTATTGGTATTGGTAGTCATCTATGATTTAGGTCAACTGGATGATCAGAGGGTCTCAGAACATAAAGAAAATATTACCACAAACACATACACAAACACAAATACAGGATCTGAACAACTACAGAGAATAACAACTCAACTTGAATGCTACTCAACAGAGGCATCTCCTCTTCCTCTCCCTCTCCCTTCCCCCAGGAGAAACAAACATTGAACAATAGATAGGAAATCATTAACAGAGATGAACAGCTTGCCTCTGGGTTTTCCTACAGTGACAATGTGGCTGCTGACAGTCATGAAGATTTTGGCTCTCCTGAGCACTGTTTATGTTACTATGATCCTAGCTTGTGCTCTCTAGAAAATCTCAGGCCCACTTTGATCAGTGCTGCTCCTGGATGCAGCACCTGTATATATATATATATATATATATATATATATATATATATATATATATATATATATATATACCTGGGAGTCCGAAAATAGCAATAGTCCCAAAGCACTGCAGTGAATTCAAAAGAACCTCCCGTTGTGCCTGCAGTTTGGATTTCTATCTCACCCCTTGTAATGACACCCACTTAACATACTTTTCCTGATTCTACAAACAGCTGCAGTTTTTGCTTGCTCTCCCTTTTCCCTGTGGTTTAAAAAAAAAAGTATTTCAAGTATCAGAGAAATGAGTTATATTTGTCTATATTTGAAAGATTATTGGGGATTTTGATCAGTCATTCCCAAAGGTTTTCAATAGAGGTAAGAGGAAGGACAAAAGCCTATTTCTAAAAGAGATTCTCACCCCTCACCCTACTACCATGGAGTTTCCTGAGTTTATGAGGAACAGGCAAAATTCCATTGTACTTGAGTGTACTCTGATTTATCCTAGTTGCACCAATGACTGGGAAGGTATGCACTGGTATGGCTATGGGAGAATCCCAGTTTTGACATTTAGGGGCTAGATGTTTGTACAGTCGTAAGTAGCAATTTTTTTTTCCTTGTATAGCTGGCACAAAATCTTTCAATTTTTATAAACAAATTTAATTGAAGGATAAGGATTTGATCTCCCTGGGATGAAACGCTGGGATACTATGAAGCTATTGCCAGGAAAATTGCCATCTGGGGGGAAAGCAGGGCAAGAATATGGAGAAACTCAACTAGGTGCTGCACAGGGTGGAGGGAAAAAGAGAGGGAGAGAGGGAGAGAAAGAGAGAGAGAGAGAGAGAGAGAGAGAGAGAAAGAGAGAGAGAGAGAGAGAGAGAGAGAGAGAGAGAGAGAGAGAGAGAGAAAGAGAGAGAGAGAGAGAGAGAGAGAGAGAGAGAGAGCATGCTTCCAATATTCCTCCAACACTGTCATGTGCTGTAGAGGACAGTCTGTTTTTGAGGTAACTAACGTATTTCAGCCTAATGTCACCTTATCAAGAGAGGGAAAGCAAGTGAAATATTTAATGCCACAATTCTTCACTCCCCCCTCCCGCCATCATTGGTGTTTGCTGGGACATCATAAACGTGAAGATGGAAAATGAAAAGTGAAGTAGTGGAAGTAGTTTTATCTCAATATACATTATAATATAGTCTTTGACTACTGCTTCTCTTCTCTTATAGCTAATATGCACAATGTGAGCCATTGGTAATTCTGACTGCCCATCACAAGTTTTGCTCCTAAGCCGTTCTTCACTGGATCAGAAAGGACTGATTCATCCCTTCCTCCCTCTACTCCCCAGTTTTGGATGCTGCACTAACTTTTTCAATATGGAAGTCAGCTCATTTCTAACACATAGTCAAAACAGGCCATTGCCAGTAAGGATTTTGGGGGGCCTAAAGAATTGATACTCATATTTTAGAACATGAATATGAGTTTGATATAACAATTTCTGTGAGTGAATGTTTGTGAGGTTTCTTGTTTTCTTTTTGCTCAAGATATTATAAATGATGTATAGCCATGAAAAAAAGAATTTTATGTTGCTTTTCCTGTTTTCTTTTCAAATGGAATCTATATCCAACTTAACAATAGCTAAAACTGTTGGATTTTGCTTTGTTTCAAACCGAGCCCATTTTTCAATGTTCTAAAGAGCTTTTGAGGCCACTTTTGTTCTTGTCTTGGCTCTCATCTCAGAAGTAGTAAGTGGGGAGTAGACAAAGAACTCTGCCTAAATGGGAGATTTTTAACAATAGACTTTTTTCTACCTACTCCTTCAATTATACCTTAAATTGAGTTTCTGTGTATCTATTTACTTAGGTTGTGTTTTGCAATGCAGCTCATTGAATTGAACCTAGTACTGTTTATTAGAAATTAAATATAATATTCTAGTTATCTTCTTCGTTCTTTCTTCAAAATGAAACTTACTCTATTATACTTGCAATGCAATTTTTGTATTAAAAGAACTGTTTTGGGTTTCACATATAGAAAGGCTTAGGTTCATGAATTACATTTAAAAAGCCAAATGGAGCAGCATAAATAAGGAAAATAATTGAGGGCATTAAAGGAAAAGACTGACTACATTTTGAGAAGGAAATAGAAGTATGGAAGGACCTTTGAAGCATCTGCAATTAAAAATGTTAATAAGAACCTCTGAAAGAACAAGATCTCTAAATGAGTCTTTTAAGAAGTAGAGAAATATGATAAATTGTGCTACTCTGGATAATCACAATTAGCAAAATGGAGGATAATTAAAGAAACCAAATGAGAGCACAGACAGTGATAAATGGGGTTATGCTTGTTAAAGAGTTGTGCTATTAGCTGTTTCTGTGTTGGTGGGAAAAAAGAATAACGAAAGCGAGGGGATTTATCAGTGAAAATAAAAGATGGGCATTCCATGCCCTATTACACTTAATGAAATGGTAATATAACAGTGAGAGATCTGCAGGGAGGAGAATACAACAGCAGGCAAATGTCCCTGAACCCCCAGGGAAGCAGCCCCCACCTGGTGGCAACCACTCAGGCAAATACTTAGAGCTGTCAGGTCACCAAGGCCCAAGATTTCTTCATAGGAATCTTTTCCTGCAGGTGTCTTCCTTTCACAGGTGTAGCTATGAAGCCCAGTGTGCTTATGGTGGTGAGGAGCACTAGAAGCAGTCCCAATGCTTTATTGGGCTGTGGGGGCCAGCACAGCACAGACTCTCCTAATAATACTTTGTTATTTAGTCTTTTTCATTTGTGTCCGACTCTTTGTGTGTTTTCATGGCAAAGATACTGGAGTGGTTTGATATTTGCTTCTCCAGTTTATTTTATAGATGAGGAAACAGGCAAACAAGGCTGAGTGATTTGCCCAGGGTCACACAGCTGGGAAGTGTATGAGGCTAGATTTGAACTCAGGAGGATGAATCTTTCTGACTTCAGGTCTGGCACTCCACCCACTGTGTCACCTAGTTACCCTATTAGTACTCTACCAAGCTAGAAAAGCTTCATTCGTGGAGCTAAGGAAGCACAGGTGTGTGTTATCTAAGAAAAAGAACTTCAGAAGCCAGAGAGCTAGGCAGAAGGATATTTTATCATTTTTCTTCTTCTTATTATTATTATTTTTTACCAAAACAAGCTATATATTAAATTGTAAGACTGAAATTTTTTCAGTGGAGGGAGTACCCACTCTACTGAAATCTTAGTGCTCTTGAATTTTGAAGCAATTGGCCCATGGAGCCTTCATGGTTTGCAGTGGTCCACTGGGATTGTTGCTACAGGACACAATGCTTAATCTGGTGTCTGTGAATTAAAAAAAAAAAAAACTTGGATAACTATTTCAATATAATTAATTTCTTTAAAATATTTTGTGTTTTACTTTATGCAGTTTTAAAACAAATCATTATTTTGAGGAAACTACAGGCTTTACCAGACTACCAAAGGGGTCCATGACACCAAAAAAGTGTCTACTGGAGACAGAAAATAGTGCTTAAAATGCCAGGAGGTATGCAATACTGTAGGAGGAGTTCTACACAAGGGGTTAGAAGACCTTGGTTTTGTTCATGGGTCCACCACTTACTAACTGTATAATTTCTGGAAAGTCATTTAAGCCCTCCTTCAGAGAGGCAGCTCAGTATAGTGGAAAGATTGCAGGGTCTCCAGTCACTTGACCAAGATTCAAATACTAGTCTACCATCTAATACTTCTCTCACGATCTCCCTGGGCCTCAATTTCCTCATATGTGAGATGAGAGGACTTGACTAGATGAACTCTATGTACTTATCCTACTCTACTTTTGTGAAACTCAGTTTCCTTATCTATAAAAGTGGGATAATGACGTCCCTTGACTGATTCACAGTATGGATATAAGATAAAGTGAAGTATAGTATTTGAAAGAGTTATGAAAAACAAGTTATAGAATTCTAAACTATTATTATTGGCTATTATGGAAGGATTGTTGAGGTCATGACTAGGAGTTTCTATTGTAAAAAATTCTATCCTCTTTTGGTACTTACAGGCAATGGGGGCGCAGCATGGCATGACCACAAACTTCTACAGCATGAGTTCCTTTAAAAAAAAAATTCCCAGTAATATGTAAGAAAAATTTTTACCATTCTTTTTTTATTTTAAATTTTGAGTTCCAGATTTTCTCCCTTATTCCCTTCCTCACTTCCTTTCTCATTGAAAAGGGAAGGAGTTTGATATAGGTTATACATGCAAAGGAGTCATGCAAAATATAATTCCATTTTAGTCATGTTGTAAAAGAAAACACAGACCAAAAACAGCAACACCAAAACAAACAAAGAAACAATTGCTTTGATCTGCATTCATACTCCATCAGTTCTTTCTTTGGAGCTAGCTAGCAGTTTTCATCACAAGTCCTTTGGAATTGTCTTGGATCATTGTATAATTTAAAGTAACTAAGTCATTCACAGCTGATCATTGTACAATAATGCCAATACTATGTACACACTTCTCTTGGTTCTTCTCCCTTCATTTTGTATTAGTTCATGTAAGTCTTATAAGGTTTTTCTGGAAGTTTCCTGTAGAATGGAAGGGTTTTTCTGTTTTTTTAAAATTTTATTTATTTTATTTTGAACTTAAGAAATAAAACAAGTATTTTCATAACATAAAATAGAAAAAATAGAATAGATGATTATACATGAAACTGTGAATCTACTATGTAGAACTTACTGTTCCTTTTAAATATATAATAAAGTTATCATGTAACTTTCTTTCCCTCCCACTTTTTTTCTCTCCCCTAACCTAGAGATGGCCATCATTAGACACATATGTGTATATACTATAATGGTAATGGAAATTTGATGATCTTCCCTGCCTCCTAATAGGCCAAATGTAATCACATGTGGTGGGAGGAGTTTGCTGAAGGGTGGAGCAGAGGCCACAGGAAGCTGGAAGTCAGAGTCAAAGAGATGATGGGAGAGCAAGGATGCTCAGGCAAGTAGTTAGTCAGGTCTGGGAGTAGATATTTATCTTATATTGTTTTGTGGGAAGGCCAAAAGATGGTGTGGCTCTCTGCTACATTATGGTACATTAACTCCTAGGTTGCTATGATGGATTTGGTTTCCTGGTGCTGGGATTTGATTTTCTGGGGTCTGAATAAATGCTTTGCTTCTGTCTTCTATATGGAGAGTTTGTTACATTTTGTGATAGAGCACCCTGCGGAAATATTTATAGTCATGGTCAGTATATTTATAGTGACCATGAGCATTGTAAATATTGCCTTGGCACTACACATACATAAAAAGCTAATTAGTCTATCCTTATTGAATCCCTTGTAATTGGTCTTTAGTATGTGCTTCATCTTTGCCTTGTATGTTAAATCTTCTGTTAAGTTTGTTTGTGTGGTTTTTTTTAACAGCATCCTGAAAGTCCTACAATTTATTAAATGTCCATTTTTTTTTTCCCATTCACAGTTATGTTTAGCTTTGCTGGGTATATTTTTGGCCAAGAGCCCAGTTCTTTTGCTCTTTCATATTATAGTGTTCCAAGACCTTTGGTCTTTCAGTGTTGCTGCTGCTAGGTCTTGTGTAATTCTAATTGTGGCATTGCCATATATAAGTTGTTTTTTTCTTGTTCACAATATTTTATCCTTGAGCTGGTGGTTTCAGAATTTGACTATAATATCCCTGTGTGTTTTCCTCTTAGGATCTCTTTGAGATGGTGATAGGTGGATTTTTTCTATATCTATTCTTGCCTCTTATTCTAATGCTTCAGGACAATTTCTTTTATCATTTCTTGTACTATTGTATCAATAGTCTTTTTATTTTTTTGATCATAGCTTTCAGGTAGTCTGATTATTCTTATGTTTTCTTTTCTTAATCTGTTCTCTCAATCAGTTGTTTTTCTCATGAGATGTTTCACATTCTCTTCTATTTTTTCCATTCTTTATATTTTGTTGTATTATTTCTTGATCTCTTATAACTTCATTGGCTTCACCTTGCCCAGTTCTGATTTTCAAGGAGTCATTTTCATCCTTAAGATTCTGGATCTCTTTTTCTAACTGGTTGACTTCCTTTTCATATTCTTTTTGTTTTTCTTGTTCTTATTTTTTTTTAACTTTTCCTCAATCTCTCTCATTTGAATTGTAAAGTCTTTTTAAAGTTCTTATGTGACTTCTTTTTGGGCAAGTGGAGCTCATCATTTATTATAGCACAGTAGTATTTCATCACAATTACATACCACATCTTGTTCAGTGATTCCTCAATTGACAGGCAAACCCACAATTTCTAGTCCTTTGCCACCACAAAGAAAAGTATAAATTCTTAATGTTTTTTGGAGTTTTTTTGCATGTCATGGACACTTTTTGTAGTCTGGTGAAGCCTATGGACTCCTTCTCAGAATAATGTATAAATAATAAAAATATTCATAATTGTAAATGCCTAGGATTATAAGGGAAACCAAAAAATAGCAAAAATATGGAAGCCCCATGATAAGAACTTAAAGATTTTTTTTTTTTGTTAAGCAGAAAATTAAATAAAATTAATGGAACTGATCAAAAGTAAAACATAGAATACTCTAGGAATGCATCCAAGTCTGTATTCACTGGGGACATGGATGTCCTAACATAGAATTACAGAATCTAAGAATTGGAAGGGACATAACAGATTTGTTGAACATATCTCTTTCATCTGTTTTATCAAAGTATCTTGAATGATATTATTTTAAACATGAGAGACTTTTTATTGGAGAAGAGTGTGATAAGGACATGATTTACTCTAATGTGGCTGTAGCAGAGAATTTTTGAGTCTACCTACTCCCTTCTCATATTTTCATGGATATTCTTGATATGTTTATGGATTTTTCACATAAAGGTCTAATAAAGACCATAAAGTGGCATATAGGTCAATAGATGTTGATATTTTCTCAATTTCCTTTTTGGGGTATTTATATCACCTGACTTTTTCCCTCTTCTTTCGGTTTCTTCTCCAACCTCTCCCTGTCCCCTTTTGTATGTCTAATAAGTCCATCTTTCGGTGCTTTTGATAATAGGTTTTATACCCAGGTGACTGATACTAATATGACTCACCCATCAGTAATCATTCAATTCTTGATTCTGAATATATAATAGATTTCAATGTGAGGGATGGTTTACAGTGCTTTCTATGTGTAGAAACTTCCAGATCCAATCTGGAAAGAATCATTCAGGTATTTGGAAGAAAGCTTCTGAGTATTCTTTAAGCCTATTTAACTTTGCAAACCTGGGCCTTAATCTCTAACTTTTTCTCCCATACTCCTTTTTTCCCCCCACTTTTAGGTTGTATTACTAGATATCAAACTATAGATTATTCATAGAATTTCTCTACCTCTTCATTTATAATCTTTTTTGGGAGGTAAGAGGCAATTAGTTTCATGCTCACCTTGTAGTTTATGCTTTCTTCCTCCCCCTTCCTTCCTCCTTTTTCTCCATTCCTTCCCTCCTTCCTTCTTTCTTTTCTTTCCTTCCTTTCTTTTTTTTAAATGTTTCTGTTGCCAAAGAATTCATAATGAAGTGGCCCACTTATTTCTAATGAAGCTCTCTATAGTCAGGTAGGTCAGCCTTTGGATAGCTGACAACCTGTTGATAGCATTGTTTTGAATTTTCAGCCTCATTGTACTTGTCAGAACCTATGTTTCATTGTCTTATTCTTTGAGAAAACAGTAACCTCTCCAACACAATGAGGCATCAGAGCCACCTCTGTGCCACGAGTCATCACAGTGAATAGTTTATTTTCCTTTACCTAGAGAAATAATTTCTTGATACATTTCTTCGGAAATTTGTTTTATCTTCAAAATAGATAAAATGTAGAAATGTCAATTTGTCACTTAAGTCAACAATATAATGGATTTGCTGATAATGAGTAGCAGCCAGTAATCTGAAAAATGAAAAATGACTCTTGAGATAAAATTCTGCTTTATTTTTAAATGAATTTTATTTATTCAGTAAATAAGTACTTAATTATTGAGTACTGGATATTGCACTAGCTATGGTGCTTAGTTAATAAAAAATAAATGAAAGCAAGGTCTAAAATGCATACTTTATCTGCTTTTTATCCTGACAAACACTACTTTCTAACTCATAAGTGTTTTATTAGTACTTTAACAATATATTACTCTATCCTCTTGCTCCTCATTCTGAAGATTTGGCATTGTTCAAATATCGGATATGTGTTTGTGATAGAAGTGCACATATATCATTGAAAGGAGTGAAGGTTAAAGTCCATTAACTGATATTTTTTGTCTCAATCTCATCTATATGAAATGAGAGATTTAACTCTTTTGGTAATCATATTCAAGGTTTAAGTACTGTGGTTAATTATTACAGGAATTTTTTTTAAAAAATTGTCTAGATAGCACCATATTCTAAAAGTAAAATACAATACAAAGAAAAAATAAACTTTGTGAAAATTTCAGCCTTGAGGATGAAATAATATTTAAAATTTTTATTTTATCCTTTTTAGCTAAGGACATATATCTATCTATATGCATACCTACATATATAATCATTAACATATAGATTGATGTGAAAAATTAAAACCTCTGGGTGGTTAGAAAATGCATCGATTCATTCCCATGCCACTTTTTTTTAAAGTCATATTTGAGACTATCAGTAATGAGTATTAAACATAGAAGTTCAAGATAATACAATTTCAGTATTCTATTTTCCAGTTATCTTCAGAAATTGGTTCAGGTATCACACATTATAGCATAGATAAATTCTACTGATGCATAAGGACCTGGACTTGGAATTGATTAGGAAGATGAGAACAGGATGAATTGTCTTCAGAAATAATGCAGAGCTTTCTTTTCTTTCTTTCTTTTTTTTGAATGACTTGTTTATTTACTTTTAGTTTACAAGATTCAGTTCCACAATCACTTGAGTTTCAGATTTTCTCCCCTCCCTTTCCCCCTTCCCTCATGGTGGCGTGCAATCATGTATAGGATCTGCAAATACTTTCACATT
>JAQQSV010001789.1:23576-47233 GCA_028646515.1 Pseudochirops corinnae
AAGCACAGCTAAAGGACAACTCTACAAGCCTAAGGATGGAAGGAGATATCTAAACTCAGAGAAAGATATAGAAAGACTATAGTTTAAACAAAGACTGAAGCATAACATGCTATCGTTCTTTTTCATGTTTGGTTTTGCTTTTTTTTTCCCAGTGATCACTCATAGGTTACAACCCTTCTATATAACCAAACTATTGTACAATGTGAAAGTATTTGCAGATCCTATACATGATTGCACGCCACCATGAGGGAAGGGGGAAAGGGAGGGGAGAAAATCTGAAACTCAAGTGATTGTGGAACTGAATCTTGTAAACTAAAAGTAAATAAACAAGTCATTCAAAAAAAAGAAAGAAAGAAAAGAAAGCTCTGCATTATTTCTGAAGACAATTCATCCTGTTCTCATCTTCCTAATCAATTCCAAGTCCAGGTCCTTATGCATCAGTAGAATTTATCTATGCTATAATGTGTGATACCTGAACCAATTTCTGAAGATAACTGGAAAATAGAATACTGAAATTGTATTATCTTGAACTTCTATGTTTAATACTCATTACTGATAGTCTCAAATATGACTTTAAAAAAAAGTGGCATGGGAATGAATCGATGCATTTTCTAACCACCCAGAGGTTTTAATTTTTCACATCAATCTATATGTTAATGATTATATATGTAGGTATGCATATAGATAGATATATGTCCTTAGCTAAAAAGGATAAAATAAAAATTTTAAATATTATTTCATCCTCAAGGCTGAAATTTTCACAAAGTTTATTTTTTCTTTGTATTGTATTTTACTTTTAGAATATGGTGCTATCTAGACAATTTTTTAAAAAAAATTCCTGTAATAATTAACCACAGTACTTAAACCTTGAATATGATTACCAAAAGAGTTAAATCTCTCATTTCATATAGATGAGATTGAGACAAAAAATATCAGTTAATGGACTTTAACCTTCACTCCTTTCAATGATATATGTGCACTTCTATCACAAACACATATCCGATATTTGAACAATGCCAAATCTTCAGAATGAGGAGCAAGAGGATAGAGTAATATATTGTTAAAGTACTAATAAAACACTTATGAGTTAGAAAGTAGTGTTTGTCAGGATAAAAAGCAGATAAAGTATGCATTTTAGACCTTGCTTTCATTTATTTTTTATTAACTAAGCACCATAGCTAGTGCAATATCCAGTACTCAATAATTAAGTACTTATTTACTGAATAAATAAAATTCATTTAAAAATAAAGCAGAATTTTATCTCAAGAGTCATTTTTCATTTTTCAGATTACTGGCTGCTACTCATTATCAGCAAATCCATTATATTGTTGACTTAAGTGACAAATTGACATTTCTACATTTTATCTATTTTGAAGATAAAACAAATTTCCGAAGAAATGTATCAAGAAATTATTTCTCTAGGTAAAGGAAAATAAACTATTCACTGTGATGACTCGTGGCACAGAGGTGGCTCTGATGCCTCATTGTGTTGGAGAGGTTACTGTTTTCTCAAAGAATAAGACAATGAAACATAGGTTCTGACAAGTACAATGAGGCTGAAAATTCAAAACAATGCTATCAACAGGTTGTCAGCTATCCAAAGGCTGACCTACCTGACTATAGAGAGCTTCATTAGAAATAAGTGGGCCACTTCATTATGAATTCTTTGGCAACAGAAACATTTAAAAAAAAGAAAGGAAGGAAAGAAAAGAAAGAAGGAAGGAGGGAAGGAATGGAGAAAAAGGAGGAAGGAAGGGGGAGGAAGAAAGCATAAACTACAAGGTGAGCATGAAACTAATTGCCTCTTACCTCCCAAAAAAGATTATAAATGAAGAGGTAGAGAAATTCTATGAATAATCTATAGTTTGATATCTAGTAATACAACCTAAAAGTGGGGGGAAAAAAGGAGTATGGGAGAAAAAGTTAGAGATTAAGGCCCAGGTTTGCAAAGTTAAATAGGCTTAAAGAATACTCAGAAGCTTTCTTCCAAATACCTGAATGATTCTTTCCAGATTGGATCTGGAAGTTTCTACACATAGAAAGCACTGTAAACCATCCCTCACATTGAAATCTATTATATATTCAGAATCAAGAATTGAATGATTACTGATGGGTGAGTCATATTAGTATCAGTCACCTGGGTATAAAACCTATTATCAAAAGCACCGAAAGATGGACTTATTAGACATACAAAAGGGGACAGGGAGAGGTTGGAGAAGAAACCGAAAGAAGAGGGAAAAAGTCAGGTGATATAAATACCCCAAAAAGGAAATTGAGAAAATATCAACATCTATTGACCTATATGCCACTTTATGGTCTTTATTAGACCTTTATGTGAAAAATCCATAAACATATCAAGAATATCCATGAAAATATGAGAAGGGAGTAGGTAGACTCAAAAATTCTCTGCTACAGCCACATTAGAGTAAATCATGTCCTTATCACACTCTTCTCCAATAAAAAGTCTCTCATGTTTAAAATAATATCATTCAAGATACTTTGATAAAACAGATGAAAGAGATATGTTCAACAAATCTGTTATGTCCCTTCCAATTCTTAGATTCTGTAATTCTATGTTAGGACATCCATGTCCCCAGTGAATACAGACTTGGATGCATTCCTAGAGTATTCTATGTTTTACTTTTGATCAGTTCCATTAATTTTATTTAATTTTCTGCTTAACAAAAAAAAAAAATCTTTAAGTTCTTATCATGGGGCTTCCATATTTTTGCTATTTTTTGGTTTCCCTTATAATCCTAGGCATTTACAATTATGAATATTTTTATTATTTATACATTATTCTGAGAAGGAGTCCATAGGCTTCACCAGACTACAAAAAGTGTCCATGACATGCAAAAAAACTCCAAAAAACATTAAGAATTTATACTTTTCTTTGTGGTGGCAAAGGACTAGAAATTGTGGGTTTGCCTGTCAATTGAGGAATCACTGAACAAGATGTGGTATGTAATTGTGATGAAATACTACTGTGCTATAATAAATGATGAGCTCCACTTGCCCAAAAAGAAGTCACATAAGAACTTTAAAAAGACTTTACAATTCAAATGAGAGAGATTGAGGAAAAGTTAAAAAAAAATAAGAACAAGAAAAACAAAAAGAATATGAAAAGGAAGTCAACCAGTTAGAAAAAGAGATCCAGAATCTTAAGGATGAAAATGACTCCTTGAAAATCAGAACTGGGCAAGGTGAAGCCAATGAAGTTATAAGAGATCAAGAAATAATACAACAAAATATAAAGAATGGAAAAAATAGAAGAGAATGTGAAACATCTCATGAGAAAAACAACTGATTGAGAGAACAGATTAAGAAAAGAAAACATAAGAATAATCAGACTACCTGAAAGCTATGATCAAAAAAATAAAAAGACTATTGATACAATAGTACAAGAAATGATAAAAGAAATTGTCCTGAAGCATTAGAATAAGAGGCAAGAATAGATATAGAAAAAATCCACCTATCACCATCTCAAAGAGATCCTAAGAGGAAAACACACAGGGATATTATAGTCAAATTCTGAAACCACCAGCTCAAGGATAAAATATTGTGAACAAGAAAAAAACAACTTATATATGGCAATGCCACAATTAGAATTACACAAGACCTAGCAGCAGCAACACTGAAAGACCAAAGGTCTTGGAACACTATAATATGAAAGAGCAAAAGAACTGGGCTCTTGGCCAAAAATATACCCAGCAAAGCTAAACATAACTGTGAATGGGAAAAAAAAAATGGACATTTAATAAATTGTAGGACTTTCAGGATGCTGTTAAAAAAAACCACACAAACAAACTTAACAGAAGATTTAACATACAAGGCAAAGATGAAGCACATACTAAAGACCAATTACAAGGGATTCAATAAGGATAGACTAATTAGCTTTTTATGTATGTGTAGTGCCAAGGCAATATTTACAATGCTCATGGTCACTATAAATATACTGACCATGACTATAAATATTTCCGCAGGGTGCTCTATCACAAAATGTAACAAACTCTCCATATAGAAGACAGAAGCAAAGCATTTATTCAGACCCCAGAAAATCAAATCCCAGCACCAGGAAACCAAATCCATCATAGCAACCTAGGAGTTAATGTACCATAATGTAGCAGAGAGCCACACCATCTTTTGGCCTTCCCACAAAACAATATAAGATAAATATCTACTCCCAGACCTGACTAACTACTTGCCTGAGCATCCTTGCTCTCCCATCATCTCTTTGACTCTGACTTCCAGCTTCCTGTGGCCTCTGCTCCACCCTTCAGCAAACTCCTCCCACCACATGTGATTACATTTGGCCTATTAGGAGGCAGGGAAGATCATCAAATTTCCATTACCATTATAGTATATACACATATGTGTCTAATGATGGCCATCTCTAGGTTAGGGGAGAGAAAAAAAGTGGGAGGGAAAGAAAGTTACATGATAACTTTATTATATATTTAAAAGGAACAGTAAGTTCTACATAGTAGATTCACAGTTTCATGTATAATCATCTATTCTATTTTTTCTATTTTATGTTATGAAAATACTTGTTTTATTTCTTAAGTTCAAAATAAAATAAATAAAATTTTAAAAAAACAGAAAAACCCTTCCATTCTACAGGAAACTTCCAGAAAAACCTTATAAGACTTACATGAACTAATACAAAATGAAGGGAGAAGAACCAAGAGAAGTGTGTACATAGTATTGGCATTATTGTACAATGATCAGCTGTGAATGACTTAGTTACTTTAAATTATACAATGATCCAAGACAATTCCAAAGGACTTGTGATGAAAACTGCTAGCTAGCTCCAAAGAAAGAACTGATGGAGTATGAATGCAGATCAAAGCAATTGTTTCTTTGTTTGTTTTGGTGTTGCTGTTTTTGGTCTGTGTTTTCTTTTACAACATGACTAAAATGGAATTATATTTTGCATGACTCCTTTGCATGTATAACCTATATCAAACTCCTTCCCTTTTCAATGAGAAAGGAAGTGAGGAAGGGAATAAGGGAGAAAATCTGGAACTCAAAATTTAAAATAAAAAAAGAATGGTAAAAATTTTTCTTACATATTACTGGGAATTTTTTTTTTAAAGGAACTCATGCTGTAGAAGTTTGTGGTCATGCCATGCTGCGCCCCCATTGCCTGTAAGTACCAAAAGAGGATAGAATTTTTTACAATAGAAACTCCTAGTCATGACCTCAACAATCCTTCCATAATAGCCAATAATAATAGTTTAGAATTCTATAACTTGTTTTTCATAACTCTTTCAAATACTATACTTCACTTTATCTTATATCCATACTGTGAATCAGTCAAGGGACGTCATTATCCCACTTTTATAGATAAGGAAACTGAGTTTCACAAAAGTAGAGTAGGATAAGTACATAGAGTTCATCTAGTCAAGTCCTCTCATCTCACATATGAGGAAATTGAGGCCCAGGGAGATCGTGAGAGAAGTATTAGATGGTAGACTAGTATTTGAATCTTGGTCAAGTGACTGGAGACCCTGCAATCTTTCCACTATACTGAGCTGCCTCTCTGAAGGAGGGCTTAAATGACTTTCCAGAAATTATACAGTTAGTAAGTGGTGGACCCATGAACAAAACCAAGGTCTTCTAACCCCTTGTGTAGAACTCCTCCTACAGTATTGCATACCTCCTGGCATTTTAAGCACTATTTTCTGTCTCCAGTAGACACTTTTTTGGTGTCATGGACCCCTTTGGTAGTCTGGTAAAGCCTGTAGTTTCCTCAAAATAATGATTTGTTTTAAAACTGCATAAAGTAAAACACAAAATATTTTAAAGAAATTAATTATATTGAAATAGTTATCCAAGTTTTTTTTTTTTTTAATTCACAGACACCAGATTAAGCATTGTGTCCTGTAGCAACAATCCCAGTGGACCACTGCAAACCATGAAGGCTCCATGGGCCAATTGCTTCAAAATTCAAGAGCACTAAGATTTCAGTAGAGTGGGTACTCCCTCCACTGAAAAAATTTCAGTCTTACAATTTAATATATAGCTTGTTTTGGTAAAAAATAATAATAATAAGAAGAAGAAAAATGATAAAATATCCTTCTGCCTAGCTCTCTGGCTTCTGAAGTTCTTTTTCTTAGATAACACACACCTGTGCTTCCTTAGCTCCACGAATGAAGCTTTTCTAGCTTGGTAGAGTACTAATAGGGTAACTAGGTGACACAGTGGGTGGAGTGCCAGACCTGAAGTCAGAAAGATTCATCCTCCTGAGTTCAAATCTAGCCTCATACACTTCCCAGCTGTGTGACCCTGGGCAAATCACTCAGCCTTGTTTGCCTGTTTCCTCATCTATAAAATAAACTGGAGAAGCAAATATCAAACCACTCCAGTATCTTTGCCATGAAAACACACAAAGAGTCGGACACAAATGAAAAAGACTAAATAACAAAGTATTATTAGGAGAGTCTGTGCTGTGCTGGCCCCCACAGCCCAATAAAGCATTGGGACTGCTTCTAGTGCTCCTCACCACCATAAGCACACTGGGCTTCATAGCTACACCTGTGAAAGGAAGACACCTGCAGGAAAAGATTCCTATGAAGAAATCTTGGGCCTTGGTGACCTGACAGCTCTAAGTATTTGCCTGAGTGGTTGCCACCAGGTGGGGGCTGCTTCCCTGGGGGTTCAGGGACATTTGCCTGCTGTTGTATTCTCCTCCCTGCAGATCTCTCACTGTTATATTACCATTTCATTAAGTGTAATAGGGCATGGAATGCCCATCTTTTATTTTCACTGATAAATCCCCTCGCTTTCGTTATTCTTTTTTCCCACCAACACAGAAACAGCTAATAGCACAACTCTTTAACAAGCATAACCCCATTTATCACTGTCTGTGCTCTCATTTGGTTTCTTTAATTATCCTCCATTTTGCTAATTGTGATTATCCAGAGTAGCACAATTTATCATATTTCTCTACTTCTTAAAAGACTCATTTAGAGATCTTGTTCTTTCAGAGGTTCTTATTAACATTTTTAATTGCAGATGCTTCAAAGGTCCTTCCATACTTCTATTTCCTTCTCAAAATGTAGTCAGTCTTTTCCTTTAATGCCCTCAATTATTTTCCTTATTTATGCTGCTCCATTTGGCTTTTTAAATGTAATTCATGAACCTAAGCCTTTCTATATGTGAAACCCAAAACAGTTCTTTTAATACAAAAATTGCATTGCAAGTATAATAGAGTAAGTTTCATTTTGAAGAAAGAACGAAGAAGATAACTAGAATATTATATTTAATTTCTAATAAACAGTACTAGGTTCAATTCAATGAGCTGCATTGCAAAACACAACCTAAGTAAATAGATACACAGAAACTCAATTTAAGGTATAATTGAAGGAGTAGGTAGAAAAAAGTCTATTGTTAAAAATCTCCCATTTAGGCAGAGTTCTTTGTCTACTCCCCACTTACTACTTCTGAGATGAGAGCCAAGACAAGAACAAAAGTGGCCTCAAAAGCTCTTTAGAACATTGAAAAATGGGCTCGGTTTGAAACAAAGCAAAATCCAACAGTTTTAGCTATTGTTAAGTTGGATATAGATTCCATTTGAAAAGAAAACAGGAAAAGCAACATAAAATTCTTTTTTTCATGGCTATACATCATTTATAATATCTTGAGCAAAAAGAAAACAAGAAACCTCACAAACATTCACTCACAGAAATTGTTATATCAAACTCATATTCATGTTCTAAAATATGAGTATCAATTCTTTAGGCCCCCCAAAATCCTTACTGGCAATGGCCTGTTTTGACTATGTGTTAGAAATGAGCTGACTTCCATATTGAAAAAGTTAGTGCAGCATCCAAAACTGGGGAGTAGAGGGAGGAAGGGATGAATCAGTCCTTTCTGATCCAGTGAAGAACGGCTTAGGAGCAAAACTTGTGATGGGCAGTCAGAATTACCAATGGCTCACATTGTGCATATTAGCTATAAGAGAAGAGAAGCAGTAGTCAAAGACTATATTATAATGTATATTGAGATAAAACTACTTCCACTACTTCACTTTTCATTTTCCATCTTCACGTTTATGATGTCCCAGCAAACACCAATGATGGCGGGAGGGGGGAGTGAAGAATTGTGGCATTAAATATTTCACTTGCTTTCCCTCTCTTGATAAGGTGACATTAGGCTGAAATACGTTAGTTACCTCAAAAACAGACTGTCCTCTACAGCACATGACAGTGTTGGAGGAATATTGGAAGCATGCTCTCTCTCTCTCTCTCTCTCTCTCTCTCTCTCTCTTTCTCTCTCTCTCTCTCTCTCTCTCTCTCTCTCTCTCTCTCTCTCTCTCTTTCTCTCTCTCTCTCTCTCTCTCTCTCTCTCTTTCTCTCCCTCTCTCCCTCTCTTTTTCCCTCCACCCTGTGCAGCACCTAGTTGAGTTTCTCCATATTCTTGCCCTGCTTTCCCCCCAGATGGCAATTTTCCTGGCAATAGCTTCATAGTATCCCAGCGTTTCATCCCAGGGAGATCAAATCCTTATCCTTCAATTAAATTTGTTTATAAAAATTGAAAGATTTTGTGCCAGCTATACAAGGAAAAAAAAATTGCTACTTACGACTGTACAAACATCTAGCCCCTAAATGTCAAAACTGGGATTCTCCCATAGCCATACCAGTGCATACCTTCCCAGTCATTGGTGCAACTAGGATAAATCAGAGTACACTCAAGTACAATGGAATTTTGCCTGTTCCTCATAAACTCAGGAAACTCCATGGTAGTAGGGTGAGGGGTGAGAATCTCTTTTAGAAATAGGCTTTTGTCCTTCCTCTTACCTCTATTGAAAACCTTTGGGAATGACTGATCAAAATCCCCAATAATCTTTCAAATATAGACAAATATAACTCATTTCTCTGATACTTGAAATACTTTTTTTTTTAAACCACAGGGAAAAGGGAGAGCAAGCAAAAACTGCAGCTGTTTGTAGAATCAGGAAAAGTATGTTAAGTGGGTGTCATTACAAGGGGTGAGATAGAAATCCAAACTGCAGGCACAACGGGAGGTTCTTTTGAATTCACTGCAGTGCTTTGGGACTATTGCTATTTTCGGACTCCCAGGTATATATATATATATATATATATATATATATATATATATATACAGGTGCTGCATCCAGGAGCAGCACTGATCAAAGTGGGCCTGAGATTTTCTAGAGAGCACAAGCTAGGATCATAGTAACATAAACAGTGCTCAGGAGAGCCAAAATCTTCATGACTGTCAGCAGCCACATTGTCACTGTAGGAAAACCCAGAGGCAAGCTGTTCATCTCTGTTAATGATTTCCTATCTATTGTTCAATGTTTGTTTCTCCTGGGGGAAGGGAGAGGGAGAGGAAGAGGAGATGCCTCTGTTGAGTAGCATTCAAGTTGAGTTGTTATTCTCTGTAGTTGTTCAGATCCTGTATTTGTGTTTGTGTATGTGTTTGTGGTAATATTTTCTTTATGTTCTGAGACCCTCTGATCATCCAGTTGACCTAAATCATAGATGACTACCAATACCAATAGTATGCTATTGAAAGCAGTTTAGATGCAACATGGTATGCATAGTGCAGAGAATGCTTGAGGTTGGAATCAGGATGTCCTAGGTCCCAATTCAACTTGTGACATTTAACTAACTCTTTGGACTCAACCCAACTTCCTCAATGTCTATGTCCAGGAGGCAATTTCCTAGGACTTAGGTACTAAAGAGAATTCTCACATCAGCCAAAATTCACAGATCCTTCTTATGGTCACATATTAAGTCAAAAAAATTTAATGAGGCACAGGGAAAGTTCTCTGAAATCAGAGGATCTGGGCTCAAGTCTAGGCTCTTCTATTTGACCTCATTTCAGTCCTTTCATGTCTCTGAGACTACTCTTCATCCATATAATTAAAGAAGTAACAATTTCTTTACCTACCTCCTAGGTTGTTGTGAGAAGCAAATGAGACAATGGGAGTGAAGTGTTTTATATACTTCAGGAGGTCACACAACTGCAGATTTTTCTTCTTTAGGATACATGTTAATATAGGTTATCATTTCACATTTATCATCTTCTACTCTCATGACTATCATCACCTTAGTCAAGGTATTCATCATCTCTGGCCTGCACTACTGTAATGGGTATGCCTACATTGAACAACTGCCCAGTACAATCCATTTTCCACACCAATCAATTTGATTTCCTTAAGACTTAGGTCTAACCATAAAGCCCCTTTCCTCATAAAAAGAAAAAAAATTGGTTTGTTATTAACTGTAGGACAAAATACAAATTCTTTCTTTTTTTGTTATTTAAAGTTCCCCCCACTCTGACTTCAGACTGATTCTGTATTATTCCCCTTCATGCATTCAACCTCCAGTCAAACTCACCTCCTTGCTGATCCCTATAAACAACAATCCAGATTCAGCCCCCATTCCTTGCTATAGGTTGTCACAATATCTCTTCTTCACATTATTTACATCCTAGAATCCCTGGTTCATTTCCAACTCAGCTTGCCTGCCACCTACTTCAAAAGGACTTTTCAGATTTTTCCTGTCATTAGCCCCTCCAAATATTTATATTTATTTTGCATTATATATGTGTACACACATATGTACACATTATATGTGTGTGTATAAAATCTGTGAACACATTATGTCCCCCCCAATAGAAGGAAAATTCCTTGAGGACAAGAACTCTCCTCTCCTCTCTCCTCTGTCCTCTCTCTCTTCTCTCCTCTCTCTTCTCTCTTTTCCTCTCTCCTTTCATCCCCTCCTCTTCCCTCCTCTTTCCTCTCCTCTGCTTCTTTTCCCCTCAGAGCTCTCTCTCTCTCTCTCTCTCTCTCTCTCTCTCTCTCTCTCTCTCTCTCTCTCTTTCTACCTCCCTTCCTCCCTCTGACTGAAATATATTCCACTATATTGCTACCTGAGGAAATTCTCTTATCTAAGCCCAGTTCATATGGTGTCTCCTCCAGTCTATCTTCCTTGATTCCCCATGATGAAAGGGTTCTGTTTCTGCTCAACTTTGCTTAAAACATTTTGACTAGACATCTTCCTTTGTCCCTTTTAAGTTCTATTATATGTTTATTTTTTTGTCTGTGTGTCATATGCAGTTCACAGAGTGTGAGCTCCTTGAGGATGAGGAATTGTGATGATTTTTATCTTTTTAACACTTCACCCCCAAGCCTGGCTGCTAGGAAATGCTTAATAGATGTTTACTGAATTTAATTGAAATCTTCATGATGCTGCATAGTCCTCTTGAGCATTCAGAGGTTGCATAACGTCTATAGTCACAGAATATTCTGCTTTATATCTCAACTCCCTCCCCCTCCCCACAGTCCATTTCTCTCTACTCTTCATTATAATTTAAATCACACATCCTGGACACAATCTTTCTTGAGTAGTCTGAAAAATAATTCCTTTCAAAAGTTAGTGCAGGGGCAGCACCAACAAAAGAGCTCTAGGACAGATACTGCTAAAGATACTGCTGTCAGGTGTGAGAAGGTGCAGAGCAGGGTCTTCTGATGGCTACAATCTGGTCCTCCACTGGAAAAAGATTGTGAATCTACTGCCATTCTCTCCTCGATTAGCTACTTGCTGCTGTGCTCAGCAGTGGCCTGCTGTGTGTTGGTGTGAGAAGGAGAAACTGTGTCTGCTCTTGGCCTGGGTAGATCCCATTACAGGGGATTAGACAGACACTAATGGAGTTGATGCTGCTGCCTGGTGATCTTTTTCCTGCCAGCAGTCAGTGCCAATAGCCAGAGAGCAGAGGGTTTAGGTGGTAGTGCCAAGACATGGGCATAACTGAGGTTTGTTACTATTGCTTCCTTGTAATAGAGGCTGAGGGTAACAGGCAATCAGAAGAACCATGACAGCAGGGCTTTCAGATTCACCTGGAGTGAAAGTGTTAAGAATGGCAGGTGTCATGCTCACTTGCCAATGCCTTTTCTGTTCCAAGGATATCATTGAAATATGTTTTTCATGCTATAAAGTTTGCTCCCAGGGAAAAGCAGGGAATGATGCTTGTTTTCCCTGCTACTGTCTTTCTATAGCTCTGTAAGTCATAGATGAGGTTTGCATTCTGATTTCTTGCCTAGCTAGAACATTAGAAAGAGAGTAGGAGGAGAAACCAAAGTGGAAAATTTGTATATGAATATTTTCATATGAAGACTTCATCGGTACCAGCTGCTGCACCATAGCTGACAACCATCACAGACACCAAAAGCCAACTCTCAGCAACAGTAAGCAGGCACAGAGATGGCCAAAAGTGGCTTCTAAAAGTACATGCCCAAAATGTTAAGAACTGTGCAGATACATGTGCTAGCCAATATTCTTTGACTTGAAAGCTAGGGGCTCAAAACAAAGGATTTACCTCAAAAATGGAAAGTCCAGGTAGAAAAAAAATAATGCTAGGCTGAGAGAGAGAAAGAAGAGAGAGGGAGGATGAGCGAGAGTGAGACAGAGAGACAGAGGAAGAGAGAGACAGACAGAGACAGAGACAGAGAGAATTCTACTCTCCAGAAAATTATATTGGACTGAGGGATGAGATGGCTAGGAAGATAAGTAAATACTAGGCAATTTAAGGAATGAGATATGGACATTAAATAGTGGGATTCAGGAAAAGATTTCATGTAGAAGACTTCTAGAAAAATTTTGAAGGAAAATAAAGATTCAAACCACAGAGATGAGGAGAGTGTGCAAAATATAGGCATATGTGTGTTGTACTCACTGTGTGCATGGTACCCATGTATTTATAAAAATAAAAAAATTTTAAAAATATATTTTCTGGAACAGCTAGGTAGTGCAATGGATAGAGTATGGCCCTGGAGTCAGGAGGACCTGAGTTCAAATCCAGCCTTAGACACTTACTGGTCATGTGACCCTGGGCAAGTTAACTTAATTGCTATTGCCTCCAAATATGTGTGTGTGTGTGTGTGTGTGTGTTTCCTAACTCTCAAGTTACTTCTCCAACGTATTCACAGTTTTGCAAGTGGGGCCCCCAGGAAGAGGGGCTGTTCTCACATTTTACATAATAGGTCTAAATTGCTAAAATAATTCCTACCAATGAGCTGACCTTTAACAGTCAGGCGGTAGACTCTACTGGCTCAAAGCAAAGGAAATTCCTCAGATGGTACAGTAAGAGCAGTAGCTAAAAAAAAAATCCCATTATAAATTTCAGATAGATTCCCCCATAATATACATGAGAAGAATGAGCACAAACAGAATGGCCCTTCAGAGAGGCACACAAAGACAGAATATTTGCGTAATTTGGTTCTCCAGTACTGCAGGGCTCTGTGTCCTATATCTTCCCACGGAGTCCTCACATTATTTTCCCTTGTGGACTGTTTCTCTGTTGGAGAAGTTGCTCAGGTAGGCTCCTTAAGCCAGCTTCTCTTGGCAAATCAGTGCTCAATTTTTTTTTTCTCTTTAGATGATATTTTATTTTGCATTTCATCTATTATCCAATTGTCCTTTCTAGAATCCAAAGTCAGCTCTTTTCTTTGTGGCCAGAGGTATCACTCCTTAAAGCTGCTTCCTGCTTTGAATGGCACTCTTCTATGTGCCTTTTACCCATGAAAAATGTGTCTCTGCTCTGAGCTGTATTTTTTTTCCTCTGAATTATGCCGCAAAGTTTCTTGAACTGATGAACTCTAGGAGCATTTAAAAGTCTTTTAAGGTTTAGCGGGCATTGGCCAATCATTTTGTCCAGCCTTTCCTCATGAAATCAAGGAATATTTTTTCACATTTTTTAAAGGAAATGTATGCAAAACATGTACATCTTTACACTAAGCTTAATATTTGATAATTTGCCTTCACTTTCTGTGATTGCATTTGGTCTTGGGTATTAGTTAGAGACCAACTATCCCCTCCCCCCTCAAATACACACATAAATATATGAAGGTGGAAAATGGAGTGTCATTATCTAATTTATCTGGACTATGGAGTTCATTAACTCTGGCACAAGATAATGACCAGATATAGAGATCTTGAAATCATTTTTATGGCCATAATAATTGAACTCAGTGTCTGATAAGATTACCAATAGAGAAAATGTCCAGAAATAAGAAAAGAGGGCTTAGAAGACAAATGTTTAAGGGACATCCATGCTTAAGAGGCAAGAGGTATGTGCTGAAATTGTATCTTATTCTGGTCCCCTCTGGTCAGTATAGTAAGTAATTTCGTATGTAGCCAATATAAAGTAGCAATAACAGAAAGTAAGATTCCGAAGTGTAATCTAGAAGCCATGTATAAGCCATTCCAAAGATCAAAGGAGCATAATTTGCAAATTATATCATATCTTAACCAAAAATCACATCGTATAAATATGTGCTGAATCAGGGGAAGCCATCTAGGCTTTGTTATCAAGGTCTCTTATCTCAGATAAGTTCCAGACATCCATTTTAAGATCAGCAGAATGCCAAATGGAGCTGATAGCTTTAAGATGGCAAGGATACATTAACTCTAAAGTTTACTGACAACTTTGTGATGATGTGAATATGTTTATGAACTAACACCAAAAAAAGTTAGTCCCCCTTCCACCTAAAACACTATAAAAATGAGAACTCAAACTCCTACTCCCCAAAGACTCTTCAGTCTACAGCTGGGTCCAGACTGCCAAGTGCTCCCTCCTATAATCTACAGTTATATGAATGATTTTCTACATTTCTCCCCTTCCCATCCTCTTCCCATCTTGTTCTCTTCTTTCACCACCTCATCATTGTCCCCATGCCATCTTCCTCTGTGCCCTCTCCCTGTTGCTTTTTGTCTATAATTTCTGTACCTTTTGCTCCATACCCTCTGTGCCTTATTAAAGTGTGATTATATAGTCACTTTCCACTATCATCATGATCTTTCCCAACAAGTTCTCAAAGAATAAGCCATGATTGCCCCCATTTCATAATTTCACAAATTAATTAGCAATTCAAGATGAATGTTGACAGCAAAGAAGATTGAGAAAGAATGACCAGACAGATAAAAGGAAAACCTGGAAAAGATAATAACAGAAGTCAAGAGGTAAAGAAAATAAAGTAGTGGTAGAGAAGGGAAGAGGGACTGACAGTTTCAAAAGCTACAAAAAAGATAAGGAGAATGAGAACTGAGAAAAGGACACTGGATTTGTCAGCCAAGATGAATGCCTATTTTTCTGTAATTAATTTAAACTACTCAATGAAGATCCTTAACTAGCTCTTTTGTTCTTTATGCCCTGAGTATTCAGTCAGTTTTAATAAGACAAAAATCCACTTCATCATTATATGTATATTCTTCTCCAAATACAATTACTATACCTAGTGGTGAGTCCTTTGTGTTTTTACAGGGGCAAGTGTAAAGCCAAGCACAAGCAGCTTTCCAGAGGACTGGTGTTGCTGTGAACAGCTTCAGGATTCTGATTATATAGTATAGTGAATTCTCTATTTATTCAATAACATATTAAGGCAAAATATTTACAGAAATCAAAGTACATCATTCACAATATGGCCACATAGTTTTCACCAAAGTGGTCACATAGTTTTAAGCAAAAGATAACATTCATTTAATAACACAATCATTTAGTAAACCCTTAATTCAATCATCCTTAAGGAGGCAAGGCTCCTTAATTGTCACAGAGCAAAAAGGTCAAAGTCCTCTACCCTGAGGTCAAATTGTCTTAAACTCTTCAATCAAAAAGTCCTTTTTCTTCTTAATTGGAGAAGTCCTTAACTCAATCATCTAAATATAAAGGTCAGAGTTCTCCACCCCTAAGCCACAGTGAGTCATGAATTTCTCAGTTTGTATTAAATACCCAAGGAGAGGTCTTTTCATCTTGACTCAAGGCAGGCTCTCAGCTTCCCTGGTTCTTCTTCCATGGTCCTAGCTCCTGCCCGAATCTATCCAACTGCCACCTGGGTTCAAAGACAGAAAGCTCTCAGTTCTTTGTCCAGTTTCTTGTGCAATTCCTGTTCCACATTGAAGCTCACAGTGTCTGGTCTACCTCAAGTCCTTCACAGTTTCTGTTCCTGGGAAGACAAGCTTAACAAAACTACAATAACATTCATCTACATTGCTGGCATCCTAATCAATTCACTTTCTGCCTGAGAAATCAACATAGATCCAACAACAAGGTCTGAGGAATCAACACAAATCATTAATATAGTCCCAGGACCTCTGAAATATCCAGCAAGACCTTCCTCCATGATTTCTGTAAACATACATCAAGAAAATCCTCTTTCAGGGCTTCTGAACCAGCAGCAAGGTCCCAGGGCTTCTGTAACAACAGCACCATCCTCTATCAGCAGATGAATCTGACAAAGTAACATCAAAACAGACAGACAAAGTACACACACCATAGCCATTCCTCCTCCCAATTATCCTCTCTTCTCATTTCTCAGTTCTTCTCAATTCTCAGTTCAGTTCCCATTTCTCTTCTCTCTTTCCAGCAGTAGCTGCTTTGCTTGCACAATGCTCATTCCCAGAAGTTCTGGCCTCTCTCAGCTTGGGCTTTTCATTATATATGGTATTAGTTCTTCCCTGTTCTGCTCCTTCCTGTTATGTTAACAAGTCCATCACATTGTGGGATTCCCAACTTCTGGGTCTTAATACTTGATACAGTCATGAACTTGGAATAAGGGGCTTAGTACCTGTTTGATTGCAAATACAAGGAGCAGGGAAGATCTTCAAATTCTCATTACCATTCCAGCATGGTAGAGTGGATAGATGGGTAGAGTTGGAGTAGAAAAATGTGGGTTAAAATCCTGCCTATTTTACATACTGGGTATCTGCCCCTTGGCAAATTACTTAAGTTCATGGTGCTTCCCAGGCAACTCTCTGACAGTATACATTATAAGTTAGTTGCTGATGTGTATCAGTAGAAAGATTTTCCATACTGAGAGTTCCTATCATTAACAAAATCATAACTACAGACCATAATAGCAACACAATGTAGAGAGGATAGCAATAGCATTATCTGTTCTAAAGATTACTATAGTAAACTATGGTCCATAGTTTTAATTTGCTGGTCATCTCTAGGGGAAATGCTTTGAAAAGCTCTATAAAATTACAAGTTATTATTTTTTTTCACTGCATGAGAGGAACCAAATAAATAATAGCATATGTTCAAATGACATTTTATAATTTTTCAACACACTTTTATATCAATTATTTCTTTATATCAGGACAACAACGTGAAAACCTAGGAGTGAAAATATGGATTTTATTCTGTTGAAAGTAAGGAATGGATTATTATCCCTACTTTAGAGTTTAAAAGAAAAAAAAGTATTAGAGCAGAGTTGCCCAAGGGCAACAACTACTTAGTGTCATAATCAGGTTTGTTTTTTTTCTCCATGACCACACTCTGCTACCTTCTATAGCATGCCATAATGATTCTATGAATACCATTTTTATTACTAGACTATCTTGTAATTATGAATGTAACAGGGAAATACTATGTGTGCCCTTCAATGGCACGAGTTCGCTGTGAAGGAAAAAAATCTCTTTGGGGATTTGAGGTTTCTACTTCCTTGTGACAAGGCTAATCTAGCCTGGCACCCAAGCCTTTGGGCTGTTGACAAAGGTGGAAACCCTACAGAGCTAATTGTCCTCTTGAATTATTTGAGTGAGCTTCTTGTTAACCTTTTCTTCTCTTAACTCCAGGAGCTAGCCAAGTGGCTGAAAACTGATTCCATAGCTCAAATGATTCAGCACAACAATAGGGAAAAAAAAATTGGAAGAAGTGGTGATTAATTCTGGCAGGTTATTCCTCTAGTGTTATCTCTGTCTCTCTCTGTCTGTCTGTCTCTCTCTTTCTCTCTCTTTCTCTCTCCTTCTCTTTCTCTCTCTCTCTCTCTCTCTCTGTTTCATAGAATTACAGGATCACAGATTTAGAAAAGAAATTAAAATTCATCTAGTTCAAACTAATCATTTTACAATGGAGGAAACTAAGGCTCAAAGAGCTATTTTACCCAAGGTCACACAAGTAGGAAATGGCAGAGGCTGGAACCCAGGTTCTTTGGTTCCACATCTACAGCTCTTCCCTGGACCACACTCCATTCTGGATGAAGATATGGCAAACATGAGATTCAGTTGTTTGTCTAAACCACAAAGAAATCAATAGCAAGACTAGGAAGAGAATTGGGGTCCCTGACTCCTTTATTCTTACTGAAATCACATTCTCTCAAATTAGATAACATTAGAGTCAGGATAGTGGTACTCACAATTATGTGACCCTAGAGCAACATTTGAAATTACTGACAAAAGGATGCACATGATTACTGCATGCTCTGTAGAGTGTGACATAATATAATATTTTAGCACAGAAAGTGGAGGTCTTCCAGAGCTACAAGTTGTACATAAAAGAGTCACATGGGTTCAAGAGCCACAGTGCATTCAGATTAAGAAAGGATATTTTGCTAATGAAATTTTATTCCTCAGTCACTCCTTGCAAACTCTAGTTCAGACCCTCCTGACTTCTCATCTGAACTTTTGCAATAGACTCCTAATTGGTCTCCTTACCTCTGGTCTCTCCTTTCTATCATGCACAGAATACAATTTCACTTCACCTCTGCCTCTGAATTCCTTATTTCCTTGAAAACTCAGATAACTGGCAATTTCAATGTAAAGACTCTCCACGTCCTCCCATATCAGTGTCCTCCCTCCAAAAAAAAATTACCTTGGATTTATACACATACACACAGGCACACACACATACACACACGCGCACGCGCACGCACATGCACACATACACACACACATATGTTGTTTCTCCCCACCCTCATAGAACATAACTGCCATGAGAGCAGGGGCTGTTTCATTTTGATCTTTGCATATCAAGCATGTCATACAGTGCCTAACACCCAACAAGTGTGTAATAAATGCTTATTAATCAATTGATTAATGTCAACATTTATAAAGTAATGTTAATAATTTCAGATTTTACATACACTCTGTGTATGTCTATGCTCATTAATAAATTAAAAACAGTGGACATTTATATCATGATTTAAGGTTTATAACATATTTTATACGTGAAATCTCATTTGGTTTCAAATATAAGGTCCTCTGGCTAACGAAGCCCATTTCCAGGAGAAAAAATTGACATTCCTAGCCATCACCAAAACTAGCATTTATCTGTGACGAGATTTAAATCCAAGTTTATCTGACTCAAAAGTCCTACTTGCTTATGCCTTCAGCCTCTCATTCTTCTCATTTGTGTTTTGATCAATTGATTTTAATCCTCTGTTTCTCTATATGCTAACTATATGCATTTGAATATGGTGCTTGGCCCAAGTGGTAAGTTTCTAGAAGAGACTTGACTCTGTATCTTACTTTGTAGAGAAGCTAATAAATGTCATTTGTTAATGAAGGTGAATAATGTCTATCTGACTTTCATACGATAAAACCCAAATTTATCCTTATACTTAAGTTTAAAAAATGCTTCTCATTTCTACTTTCTCCTTAGGAAAAATTACTTACTGTAAATTTCTAAACACAGATTGCTTCCAGTAGGTCCAGTGAATTCTCTCTGCTGAGCTTTGGAATATTTTTTCTTTCAAAAACTCTTCTTAGTACGCTTTGCACTATTTTATTTTTCCATTCAAGTCTTCATTTGAAAATATCATTATTAGAACATTTCCAGTGGGCCAGTTGTGGCATGATGTGACTAAATTCAGAAATTCCAATTAAAATTATTTATCTACACAAATTTTTGTGCATCCCAGTCTCTATAATGACATCACTTTGGACACCAATAGGGTTCATTCTAACAAGTGAAAAGTCAGGACTATTTATGTATCCTACCAATATCCACAAAGTCAGACTTTTTCAAATGTAGCTCTTTTAAATGCATTTGTCGAGTCTTTACTACCTACTTCTCTAACACTATATTTAGGTAGAAGATTGGACCTGGAGGAAAACCTGATTTCAAATTTGTCCTCAGATATTTATTCATTGTATGTCCCTGGGGTTAGCTTCTGTCTCATTTTCCTCATCTGTAAAAGGAAGATAATAATAGCATCTATCTCCTAGGGTTGTCATGAGGATAAAAGTGGAACATTCGTAAAGCATTTTGCAAACCTTAAAGTACTATACACATGCTATTATTATTATCGTCATTATTAATCTTATGAGGCAAGTGCATTCAAGTTGGCACAATGGGTAAGGTGCCAGACCTGAAGTCAAGAAGATTCATATTCCCAAATTCAAATCTGGCCCCAGATACTTCCTAGCACTGTGACCCTGGGCTAGTCACTTAACCCTGTTTACCTCAATTCCTCAACTGTAAAATGAACTGGAGAAAAAAATGGCAAACTACTCCCATATTTTTTGCTCAGAAAACCCCAAAAGGGGTCACAAAAAGTCAGACAGGACTGAAAAATAACTGAACCGAAGAAGAAAAATCAGTTTTCATTTTCCTCAAAAGTCAAACATTTCAAGCGCACAAAACTGTAACATTTTAGAGATTATAGTTTTTATAGCAATAAAAGCCTTTAGATGCTAAGCTCTATATAGTGTTACTCAAAGGAAAAATCTTAACCAACTAAAACCCTGAAGTAATTTTTTATTCTATAACCTTTAAAAGACATACTGGAATATGGGACTAAAGAATATGGATTTTTTTAAAGTTAAGCCATCTCCAAATGGGTCCAGAATTCCTGGAAGGTATAGTTAGTTACCTGATCATTCTGCTCAAGGAAGGATTCTCATTTTCACCACTCAAAAAATGAGTATTCTTTCTTCATGGGGCTTTGCTCTAAGACCCTAACTGTCATTTTTACTTCTCTCTAGTGTTCTTCAGTATATCACATTTAGTCATCCATTTAGAGTTCAAAAAGTATTTTATAACAGTGTGCATACAGGGATGTAATCTTGTTAATTCAATTAAACTTGATTTCTCTTTAGGTACATTACCCACTAGTAGGCTATTGCTTTACTTTTCAATCACAGATGTGACCTTCTAACTCTGTTGACCATATACTCACCCTCCCAACCTTGAATAGCTTAGTTCTTCCTTTCTGTCTCCCTATCCTAACCCTTAGTTCTCTATCAGACTGTATTCATATGACCACCTGAACTCTTCTATAGTCTATTGTTCCCTTTATTTTTAAGTAGAATTTGTTTAATATACTTATATTCTCCAGAATAGAAAGATTTACCTATGGCAATATTGTAAAACTTTAATTCATTGTTATGATCTTTTAGGTCTACTCAGGTCACAAAAGCAGCAAAGATTTTCTTTTATTCTTCATTCTCTCCTTCTCCCTGACCTTGAGATGCTTGTCCATCCAATGCTGGTCCCAGTATTGCTTTTTCCAATAGAACACTAACATTCTCAAATCCCACATTTACATCTTGAATATCTTGATTCATAGACAAAGATAAATTCATAGACATTTGGGAGAGGTGAGTTTGCCAAATATTTTCAACATAAAATCTCGTATTCAACCCAAATTCTTTAGATGTTAAATTACTATAAATGACAAATACATGTCATGATTTCAAAGATATGATTTCTGTTCTCAAGTAACATTCAGACACTTATGCTATATTAGCAACATCACAGCCTTGTGAAAAGCTGTATGATTGTGGAAGAACAAAATACAAATATGGTTTGATTGGATATACTCAGGGCCTGAGCTAAGTAGTTTTGTCCTCTCTTTTCCTGCCCCATTCTGAAGACCAATTCTGTTTAATCTCAAGTCACAGAAGAGACTTAAGTGAACAAAAAAAAAAAAATGAGTGAACAAAAAAAGAGGAGGAAAGAATTGTTGGGGTCAGAAGAGGAGCAGGATCAGGTATGTTTAGCATTTTGAAGAGATTTTAACCCAATTTTAAGTGGAATGGAATTGTAACATTCTGAAAAATAACAGGAAAGCCTTATTTCCAAAACCTCCTCCAGTCCCCTTACTTGGTAACAATCTCTCTCTCTCTCTATGCAAATTATTCTATTAATCCCATCCTATTCATCAGTTTATAGGTTATAATCCCTACTAGAATGTAAGCTCATTGATGACAAAAGATGATTTTCCTTTTTATCTCTTTTTATTCCTAGTGCCTTGTAGAGAGACATGCAAATAGAAAATCCTAAATAAGTACTCGTATACTTATTTGAATTTCATTGAATTGAATTTGAAATTAAATTTCATAAACAGCTAGAGATCCTTATGCAGTTTTGATGAAAATATGGAAGTACTAGAGAATTCTAATACTTTTTCTTTAATTTTATAAGAGGAGGAGGGGAAGGTAATAAATACCATATATTCCCAAAATGTGTACTTTGGAAAATAAAAGAAATGTTTATTGTTAATATTTCTAATAACTTAGGCATCACAATAAGCTAGGTGTTACATGCAATATACACATAGTTAACTTTTTGTTTTATAGCCACTTATATTCTAAAGAGAAACCCATAAATTTAGCACACTTCAGTAACATACACTTTTAAGACAGGATAAATGTCCTGACTACAGTTATTTAGAGCCAGGATTAAGGTGTTTGAATAGAGGAGAGAAAGGAGTTCTTCTCCCTTGATCTGCCGGAATAAAACTCCCACTATCCTCAACCATTTACCATTTTAATATATTTTATAATAACTATTTCATTTGTTCATTCATTCATTAGTTCCTTCCTTCATTTGTTTGTTGGTTGATTTCTTGGTCTTGGAGACAGAGTCTCCCTATCTTACCCAGGTTGGATGTGCACTGGCCACCTGTGGGCCCCATTCTGTTGATAATGTGCACAGAAGCTTTGACCTGTTGTCTCTCAGAACTCTTGAGCTTAAGTGATCCATCATCCTCAGCCTCCCAGAATCCCAGAAGGAAATACAAGTGTGTGATGTAGTTATCACTCTTCCTTCTCGCCTGGAATTGAAGCCTCCCTTATGTGATAAAGAAAAAAATGTGTTATTGTTGTTTTGTTTTTTTTAAATATGCTCTATCCAACATAACAACCTCATCTTCCCATGTTAAGTTTTGGATTTATCAAGAATGATAAGAAGGAGAAGACAGATAGGAAAGGGAATGTGATAAGCTTCATTTTGTGGAAATTTGCATCTATGCTGAAGTTTAAAAGGGTCATCAAAGCTACCAAAAGAAGAATACAACTTTTTCTTACTTCAAATGTTGATTTATTTGGATTCTTATAATATGACCATTTTTGGTATTTTCCTATTTCAACATAAGTGTTTGGCATTTAGAACTTGAAGAGAATCATAGTGATCAAATTGTCCATCATTCTCATTTTATAATCTTATTTTATAGTGGGAACTGAGACACAGAGAGTTTAGCTGATTTTCTCATGGTCATACAAGTAGTAAAAAGAAGAGCTAAATTTCAAAACCCAGAAAGAATATTTACAACCAATGTCTCTGAAAAAGGCCTCATTTCTAAAATGTACAGGGAATTAAGTCAAATTCACAAGAATACAAGTCATTCCCCAATTGATAAATGGTCAAAGGATATGAACAGGCAATTTTCAGAAGCAGAAATTAAAGATATCTTTAAGCATATGGAAAAATGCTCTAAATTACTATTGATTCAAGAAATGCAAATCAAAACAACTTTGAGGTACCACATCTCACAAGTCAGATTGGCTAAGATGACAAAACAGGAAAATGACAAATGCTGGAGAGGATGTGGAAAAATTGGAACACTAATGCATTGTTGGTGGAGTTGTGAATTGATACAACCATTCTGGAGAGCAATCTGGAAC
>JAQQSV010001790.1:0-23630 GCA_028646515.1 Pseudochirops corinnae
CAGGCCGAGGGCGGGAAGCTACAATACAGAGGCGGGTGCAAAACCTCCGCCTTTCGCTTTTCCGCTCTTGGAGACCTTTTGGCTGGACGCTTATCTCCCTCTTTCACAATCCCCACTCACGCAGCTGGTGCTAATCCCCCCTCCTCGCAGCTGGTGCTAATCCTCTGCTCACCTGAGAGCTATTGAGAGCTTTCTCTGCACCTCCCGCCCGAGCTTCAGGCCAGGCTGGTGTCGGTTCGCAGTGCTGATAGTTCCTCGTAGCGGAGCTGACTTTAGTGGGAAGTATCTGTGTGCGTTTTTGAAGTTCTAGGTTGGTCCAGAGTCCTATTCCATGGGTATTTGGGGGTGGCTATGTGAGAGCTGCGATATATTGCTGCTGCTACGCCGCCATCTTGGCTCCGCCCCCAAGAGCTCACTATTTGACAAAAACTGTTGGGAAAATTTTTGTAGCAGGCAATTCTTGAGCTCTTTTATTAGAATTGGTTCAAAGAGGGAAGAATATATATATATATTCAGTTGGGTATAGAAATCGATCTTACCCAATAAAGAGATAGGAAGGGAAGGGGATAAGAGATAAAGGAGGGGGAAAATTATAAGGGGAATGGCAGATTGGGAGAGGCTGTGATCAGAAGAAAGACTTTTAAGAAGGGACAGGATAAAAAGAAAGAGAAGATGGAGGGAAATGCACAGTTAGTGATCATAACTGTGAATGTGAATGCGATAAGCTAGCCCATAGAATGGAGGCAAATAGTAGAATGGATTAGAAACAAGAATCTAACAATATGCCGTGTATTACAGTAGACACACTTGAAACAGAAGGACACACACACACACACACTTAAAATAAAGGGCTAGAGCAGAATCAATTATGCTTCAACTGAAGTAAAAACAGGCAGGAACAGCAATCATGATCTCAGACAAAGTAAAAGTAAAAATAGACCTAATTAAAATAGATAATCGGGAAAACTACATTTTGATAAAAAGTACTACAGACAATGAAGTAATTTAAACTTTTTTTTTACAACAAATTCTCTTATAAATAAAGTCTCATTTCTCAAACATATAGGAAACTGAGTCAAATGTATAAAAATAAAAGCCATTCCTCAATTGATCAATTGAAAAGTGGTCAAAGGATATGAACAGGCAGTTTTCAGAAGAAGAAATCAAGCCATCTATATTCATATGAAAAAAATGTTCTAAATAACTATTGATTTGAGAAAGGCTGAGGTTCTAACAACTCTGAGGTTCTACCTCACACCTATCAGAAATGACAATTGCTGGAAAGGATGAGAAAAATAAGTACGTTAATGAGCTGTTGGTAGAATAGTTAACTGCTCCAATCATTCTGGAGAACAATCTTAACGATGGCCAAGGGGCTATAAAATTAGGCAAACCTTTTGATCTTGCAATACCTCTACTAAGTCTGTATCCAAAAGAGATTAAAGGAGAAGGAAAAGGACCTATAATTACAAAAATATTATAGCAACTCTTTTTTTATTGTGGCAAAGAATTGAACATGGAGGGAACGTTCCTCAATTGAGGAATAGTTGAACAAGTTGTGGCGCGTGATTGTGATGGAGCATTACTGTGTTATAAGAAAAGATGAGGAGGGCAGTTTCAGAAAAACATGTCAAGACTTAAATGAACTGATGTAAAGTGAAGTGAAAAGAACTGGAAGCTCTTTGTGCAATAACAATCACGTTGTAATGATAATCAGCTGTGGAAGACTTGGTTCCTCTGATCAATACAATGATCCAATATAATTCCAAAGGACTCGTAATGAAAAACTGTCCACCTCCAGAGAGAGAACTGATAAACTCCGAGTACAAATCGAAGTACAATTTTCTTATTTTTTTGCAATATGGCTAATATAGAAATAAGCTTTGCCATGTTTTCACATGTATTATTGATATCATATTGTTTGCCTTCTCAGGGGGTGGATGAAGTAGGGGAGGAAGGGAGAGAATCTGAAACTCAAAATTGAAAAAGAAAAGAATGTAAAATAAATACATTTTTAAAAATAGAAAAAAAGAAATGACCAACACTGCTGCCCTGTCCCCCTCCCCTTGCAATGAACGGAGAGGAATTAGGATAGTACTCTAAAAGAATGCTTGTCTTTTCATGAATTACATTGCTGAAAGGAAAATTCTTCATTTGGGCTTTTCACTCTGATTAATGGGGACAAGCTCAAGATAAAGAAAATTAAAATGAATTTATTATAAGTACATCAAGGGAGCAACACACCAATGGGCTGATCACTGAAGATCAGCAACGGCTTCAAGATGGGGACAGCTTTTATAGGTAACTTTAAGATAATCCAGATAGGTCCACCTTAGCAAAAGAGGTGGAACCCTTGCACCTCACTTCCTCTCCCAGGTAGCAAAAACATGACAATTTGTGGGTAGTGGTATGTGACAAAGAGCACGTAATACAGAAAGACTAGCTGTCTCCTTCCCAGTCCGAGACTCCCTCAACACTGATTGATAAGCAGGGCTGGGAACAATGGGATACTGAGTCAAAACATTTTTGAACGACATGCATAAAATCACCTATTCTTTCAAATAAAATTAAAACCAAAGTATTTAGACATGCCTATAACAATTTTGCTGGGGTTAATTCAATTTAATTTTCACTCACCAAGAATTTATTAAACAACTACTATGTACACCCCAAATCTAATGCTTGTTTTCTGGGAATCCTGGGAAGAAAGAAGAATAAGAGCCCTCCAAGGGCAGTTCTCCTCTATATTAATTAGAGATTAATTAATTAATGCAAGTAGAGAGCCCCAAACTCCAGATAAGTCAGCAATTATAGGAAGAGGAAAATTTAAAGATCCTAACAAGGGGTAATTCTTACAGAAAAGATAACCAAAGACTAATTCCCTAGCCTGTTATTCCAGGTGCTTTCACCACTTCCAGTCCATCTTCTTGTCACCTCCTTGGCTGTGGAAATTTTAAGCAATAACTTTCAAAGTTTACCTAGTAGAAGAATACTAGGGAGTTCCAACTTGAAGAATGGGTAGAGACTCCTTCCTTTACTGGAGTCACTCTTACTCTGCCTCCCTCTCACCCCCCACCCCTATCTCACCCTCACTCTTACAGACTAAATACTTGGTCAAAACAAGTGGGCCATAAGGCTGGGGCAACTTTAGGCACCCCAACCTTCAGTGTATACCCTTGGCAGTGAACCAAGGGGGATTATTAGAGTAATCTGGGGCCTTGGGATTAGTCCCAAAGAACAAGAAAAAATGGGGTGATTGGAGAAGTGTGGAACCTGGGAGGGCAGAAATATAGTACTGATTATATAGTACAAGATCAAGTAGATAGTCAGGAGGAATAAGAGAAAGATAGAGACCTGTCATTATCGTTAGAGATTAGGAGGGTCTGGCTTGCCCCTAGTCTCCAGCATGTAAGTTTTAGACAAGTCGGTGACATGGTAGATGGATGGAAAATTGTGGAGGCTTGAAACCAGGAAAATGCCCCAGTGGGAACTTATTTGCTGAACTATACAAGCTGTTGTTAGTATCTGAAATAAAACTTCAAGTCACTCATTAAAAGTCAAATTATTTTACTTGCAAGGGAGCAGCACTGAGTCAGTATTTCTGAGTGCAAACTCAACTTGATTTTTCTGCAAACTTTCTTTTATACAGAACCACCCTCCCCAGCAAAATCAAGGTAAATTTTATTCTGGTTGGTTACAAAAAAACAAAGCATTTTGTAATAAATCATTTTACTAATTGGATTCAGGAATGTATGGGAGTGAAAATAATATCATTGTTAAGAAAAATCAGAATTCTTATTATTAAGAAAGTTCTGTTTTAACAAGATAAATTAATTTAGCAAGAATAAATGTAACAAGAAAATTAAAGCAAGTACAGGTAGATATAATATAGTATAAGTGATTAACTATAGTTAAGAAACATGTTAGGATACAACTTATAGAGAGTTTTCCCACAGTTTGTTATTATTATTATTATTATTTACTTTTCCAGACAAACTAGAGCAGATCCATAATTTCTTAAAACCAAGATGGTTTAAAAGCATTAAGGTCAATAGCTGAACTCTTTTTCAAAGCACAGGTTGAGGCAAACAGTGTCTGACATACCCACTCCCAAGCAAAAGAATCCCAGGACCAGGCAACTTTGTGGTGACTACTTTCTAGTTGGCCAGAAAAAAACTGAATGGAGGGGAACTCACTGCACTTGATTCCCCTCTACCCACATGTGGCAGCAGGCTACAGTCACATTTAAAAGGGTCATTTCTTCAAAACGGTATTTTAAATATTTTCTCAATGTATGTGTATTAAAAATCGGGATGGTCACTTGAATCTGTATCAATTCTGCTTACCTGAATGCTGGCAGTGATATTGAGAATGAGGGGAGGACAAAATCCCAGGAGGCAAGATTTTAAAAGTCCTGGGGTTTGTTCTTATACTAAAAAAGTTAATTCTGCTAGAGGAAAATTTTCTGACTAGGTGTTCAAAGAGCCAAGCACAAAAAGAGACAAGAATACTTCAGAGGGAAAAAGGAAACCATTGCTGAAATCCATTATTGTTTTTTTGTTTGGAGGTGGGAGAGGGAGTGATGAGTAAATTAGAAGGGACTGCCATTTATTTCCTTTGCTTTAAAAGTCCACAGTATTTGAAAAAGTCATAAGGTTGGAAGAAGCAAGTTGCTTTTAAATTCACAATTAGTAGACTGTTCAGCTGGAGATTATTTGTCAGTGCCTCCTGGTGGTAATCCTTGAGAATTGGGTGGTTTTTGTTTTTTGTTTTTCCACCTTTCTACCTTTATTGTCTATGTACAAGGTGTTTTTCTAGTGTTATTTCAGTAATACTTTCACTATGAAAATTTCCAGGCTTTTTTGCTTTACATTTTATTTTTATTTCGTTTTCTTTGATTGTTTTGTGAGCTGATATTAATTCATCTCTTCTTGATAATTTCTCTGAAAAAAGTTACTTTTGAGGGGATTTTACAAAATTGATACATAATTTATTTTAAAAAAAAACCAAACACTTGTTTCTTTCTCCCTAAAGTTGTATGGCCTGGTTTTAAAAAATATTTTCTACTTTTGGCTTTCTTTTTTGTTATTATTTTGCTTTATTTCATTTTGTATTTTTAAAGCTTCCCCTGGGTACTTTTCTCTGTTGCACTTAATCTGCTGCATATGATGAACATAAATATGTAAGACAATTATTCAATCCTTCTAACAGTGCCATAAGAATGTGCTTGTTGAAACTATAATTTAATGATATGGTTTACCTATAATTCTTTTTTTTTTTTTTTTACCTTTTGGAGGTCAATTGGGGTTAAGTGACTTGCCCAAAGTCACATGGCTAGTAAGTGTGTCAAACGTCTGAGGTCGAATTTGAACTCAGGTCCTCCTGACTCCAGGGCCAGTGCCCTATTCACTGTGCCACCGAGCCGCCCCTTGGTTTACCTATAATTCAATTGTTGGAATGTGACCATTCACGTACTTCGGTATGTACCAAGTGTGTATTGGTGAGACAGCAAGGTGACCCAGCGGATAAAGTGCTGGCAATAATTATCAAAACAACTAGTATTGGCTAAAAAGTAAAAAGGTAGAGTAGACATACTCTATTTTGAACATGATCTGTCCCTTCATTAATTCTTTCGCACAAGCTGCAAGATACTTCATTCCTTTAATGAGCCTACATGACAAAATTCATGCCTGACAGGTATAACAGCAAAATTTCACAAACGATACACACTTTCAAGAGACATTGCTCCTTGGTCCTCATTAAAGGTGAAAGGCAGCACCATTGGCCTACATTGGCCTCATTACTATTCCACTAAAGAAGTTAGCTCTAGAGAATAGAGTTTCTTTCACAAAATGGAGTATTTCTTTGAATTTCAACTGAAAGTTCGAATTTGGCCTTAGATACTTACTAGTTATGTTACACAGGGCAAGTCACTTAATCGTGTTTATCTCAGTTTCCTCCTCTGTAAAATGAGCTAGAAAAGGAAATGGCAACCATTTTTTTTTTGACAAGAAAACCTCAAATGGGGCCATAAAGAGTTGGACACAACTAAAATAACTGAACAATAAACAGCTGTGTTAGTGGATAGGATCATCCTCTAGGATGATCTAATGCATGTTTAATAGATAAAAACTGCTTTGGTATGTACTTAAAACTTTCAGATAGGGATCAATCTTTTGAAAATATAGAAGCTACATTTGGAGTATGCTATTGTTCAATGGGTATGGAAGTTCATAGGGAACTATGAAGATACCATAAAATTATTGAAGGAAACTGCAAAAGAATTAGAGAGCTATTGTATTATATAGCAATACAAGACCAGAAGAATCCACTAAAAGAAATAAATTTATTATCATGGATGATATTGGATCCATATTCTCTATGAAAGAATAAAAAAGCTTCCCCAGTAGGTAAGACAAAACTTAATTTCCCTAAATCAGCAGTTCTCAACCTGTGGTTATGTTTAATTTAAATACACCCTGCATATCATATATTTACATTACAATTCATAACAGTAGCAAAATTACAGTTATGAAGTAGCAACAAAAATAATTTTATGGTTGGGGGTCACCACAACATGAGGAACTGTATTAAAGGGTCGCGGCATTAGGAAGGTTGAGAACCACTGCCCTAAATGGTATAAAGGAGTGTAAGACATGGGCTAGTTTCCCTGTGTTGTACAGAGGAATATCATCTGTAAGTAAAATAAGGGTTAAATAGATTCCTGAATCATACAAGGGAGTATCAATGCAAGCAATACAGAGTTGCTTGGAAAAGGCTTACTGGTGGGTAGGCCCAAGACTAGATACATTACTGCTTAGGCTATGTGCAAAAGCTAACCTATTGGGCCCAAGATAGGAATTTCCTCAGTAAAGGAGTCTTCCCTTCTGGCAAAGACCCAGTTGAGGTCTAGGTCAAATATGCATCAGAACTCTGTCTGGCAGGCATCTAAGAAGGAAAAGATAAATTGTTTGACAAAAAGTGTTAAGGAACCATCTCTGAGGAAAAGGAACCCTTGGGTCACATTAGGAATTCTTTCCTAAACTTGAAAAATTCTACAGCCCTGATTTTAAAGCTGAAATGGTATTTCTGAAGTTTAGCAGTATCAACAAAGGTAAATTGTCAAAATTTTTGTTTCAGGTGAATAGCCACCTATTGAGAATGGTGGGAAGAGGAATGGTACCCCTTTGAAGCAGACATAGTCATGTTAGATTCAGGGAGACATGAATTCAAATCCAACTTCAAATACTTCCTAGCTGTGTGACCCTGGGAAAGTCACTTAATCTCTATCTGACTCAGGTTTCACAACTGTAAAATAAGGATTATAATACTACCTATCTTGTGGTGTCGTGAGAATCAAATAAGATAACATTTGTAAAAAGCACTAACCACAACACCTGGCACAGAGGTGACCTGTTTCCTTCCTTCCATGTGGTCAAGGAAGGGGTGGGTTGACATCAGGCTGTCCCTAAAGACCACTGCAGAATAGAAATAGCCATTGACTCGTGATGAACTTATAGAACATATGAAAATATTTGAGCAGTTGAGGGCTTATCTCACAAAAACCAATCCAAAATACCTCAGGAACTGTACATATGGGTCACAGAAACAGAGTAGGAAAGTTACACTTGCAGATCTTGATTCAGTGGCAGAAGTTCATAGAAAATGTGGTAAAAGATGGAACTTTGGGGAAGGCAGGACTTTTCTTCTTAGACAAATAAAGGGATAAGGAAATGGAGAGCATGACAGATTGATCCATGAACACTCCTATTGGGAGAAAAAAACACACCAAATACTGAGACACACCTACCATTTGTTATAACTGGAAAGGTTTCAGTTTAAGATACAGTTTAAATGTGCCTAAGAGGAGAATTTGTCTTTGGCACTACTTGGGAAAAAGTGATTGGACCAGGGGAAGAAGTACTGCAACAGTAAGTGGGACCCGTCAGTTGTTTATGGGTCCTTCCTATCTGAACTCATCAGACCCTATATAAAGGTGATAGTGAATATTGAGAATGTAGAATGCAATGCTGTCCTGGTGAGTAGATCTTTAGTTACCATCATATTCCAATCATCCTGCTTTTACAGCCTAGAAGATTGAGTGACCAAGCCTACCTACAATTAGGAAACATCAAAGTATATTTGAAATTTCCCAAAATCAATGATATCAGCATGAAAGTGGATACCATGGCTCTAGAATACCAGCACTGACTAGAACCAAATTCAAGCAGTGCAAGATATCAATAGGATATAGAAACCAACAAACTGGAATCCAAAAACCGTTGGAGTGTCCATTGATGTAGTCTGTGGAGCAATCTACAGAAGGATAGAAACAGTATCAGTGACCATCATGAAAGCACTAACTTCACAACTTCAGAAACAGATTCAGAGAGATTTGATTTTGGAAATTCCTCAGAATTGAGAGGGTAGACAGATCATTTGAGCTCAACAAGAAGACAGGTATAATCTTATTACATAAGAGGTATGTAGGCTATCAGGCAGTTAGGTGGTACAGCAGATAGAACATCAGGCTCGGAATCAGGAAGACTCTTCTTCCTGAGTTCAAAACTGACTTTAGACACTTACTGTGTGACACTGAGAAAGTTGCTTAACTCTGTTTGCTTCAGTTTCATCATCTGTAAAATGAGCTGGAGAAGGAAATGGCAAACCATTCCAGTATCTCTGCCAAGAAAACCCCAAATAGAATCACAAAGAGTTAGACATGACTGAAAACAACAACAAAAGTAGGATACATTCCAGGAAACAACAGGATGCACATCATTGATTCTCAACCATTACAGTAAAAATCTAAGAAGATTCCTTTATCTATGTTGGAATGAGTCATAAACCAAAGAACTGATGACTGGGGTAGCTAGGTGGCACAGTGAATAGAGCACCGGCCCTGGAGTCAGGAAGACCTGAGTTCAATTCCAGCCTCAGACACTTAACACTTACTAGCCATGTGACCTTGGACAAGACACTTAACCCCAGTTGCCCAGCCTTCCCCCCTCCAAAAACCAAAAAATTAAAAATAAAAAAATAAATAAACAATTGGTGACCAATGGAATTACCACTGAATCCAAAAGCCTACGTACAATACATCACCTACAGTGGTGGTTTAAAAGGGGAATGTAAATATATGTATAGAAATCATGTATGTAGACTACTGGACAAGAGTGAACCAATATACCACATGAAGAGTCCAAAGATCAGCTAGACTGTCTGTTAAGCATTCAGTGATTATCAGTGTTAGACTTAGAGGGATCAGTATAAAGTTCCTATGGCAGAAGAAGACTAGGAGAAGACCACATTAACCTTGCTCTGTTGTATTGTACCAGGTTCAGTATATACTTGATGGCATCTTGGGATTACTTGTCACTTTACAACAAATGATGAAGAAAGTAGTCAAACCTAGGATCTATACATTGATGTGTATCTGGGAAGATCTGGGAGAACATAAGAAGAAACCGATGGAAGTATTGCATCAGCTTTGAAATTATACATGCAAATTTTGCAGAACTTATGTCAAATATGTGGGTCACAGAGTATCTCAACAAGGTATGAACATCAGCATCTAGTTCAGATGGCAATTTATTTCAGTTTTGTACATTATGAGCTTAAGATGTCTTTGAAACATTCAGTTTGAGACGTCCAAAAGGGAGTTGGAGGTATAAGATTAGAAGTCAACAGAGAGGTTAGAGGGCTAGAAAAGCAGATCTGAGACAATAATTAAATCCAGGGGAAGTAATGAGATAGCCAAGTGGAATAGGGAGGGAGAAAAAAAGAGGGCCCCAGGACAGGATCCTGTGGGACACCAACAGCTGGTGGGTATGACTTAGATGATGGTCTAGCAAAAGAAACTGAAGAGTAGTCAAATGGGTGTGGGGGGAGACAAACCAGGAGAGAGTATTATCACAAAAGCCTAGTGAAATATATTATCAAGGAGAAGGTGATAAACAGTATCAAAGGTGAGAGAAATCAAGAAGGATGACAATAAGAAAAGGTCACTGAATCTGATAATTAAGATATCATTGGTAATTTTGGAGAAAGCTGTTTCAGTTGAATTATGAGTTTGGAAGCCAGCCTATAGAGTTAAAAAAAAAAAAAAGGAATGAGGAAAAAAGTGGAGGCACTGATTGTATATGTCTCTCTCAATGACTTTCATCACAAAAGGAAGCAGAGCTATGCAATGACAGCCAGCATGTATAGATAGCTCAAATGAGGGATTTTTGGATATAGGGGAGACATAAATAATAGTGAGGAGAAGAAAGGTGGCAATCTGCTGGAGACGGGTTGGAATGGGATTACTTGTGTATTTAGAGGGGTTTGCTTTGGCAGAGAGAAGGGTCACCTCTTCATGCATATGAGGTGTTGTGTGTAAAATAAACTACCTCCCCCCACCAAATATCACATGAATATCACATGGTAAAGAAAGCTGCAAAAGACATTTGAGTCACAAATGTGACTCAACACATGTAGAGTATGGGAAAAAAAGAGGCTCTTGACAAATGGCTTCAATTTTTTTCAGTGAAATATGAGACAAGGTTCTTAACAGAGAATCATATGAAGTTTGAGGAGGGATGTAAATGTTTCTGGAGCTGCTTTGATGAGTAGAATAGAGTCAACTAAGGAAGTATAAAAGTATTTCCTTGCCACAGTGAGTACCCAGTTGTGATTATTTAACATAAATTTGTACCAAGCATAGTCAGCACAGTTTCATGATTTTCTCCAGGCTTATTCAGCAGCACATGAATAAGACCAAATGCAGTAGATGATGGGAGTGTACAAGGTTGAGATTTGTTGGGGCAAGTTTGGTAATAAAAGGCAAAAGACTGAAGATAGAACAGTCTTTAGCTGAACTGGTTCATCAAGGAATCAAGATGAGGAAGACAGTGAGCAAAGCCAGTAAATACATGTAGTGACTAACAGGGGAAGAACTAAGGAGTGGAGAGATTGGAGGTCATGAGGAGGATGAGCTGTGTTTGGGTTTGCAAGGCAGAAGGAATGTTGGAATGACAACAGATTGTGAGCAGATGATATAATTTTAGAATTCATGAACATGGAGGTAGTACATTTGTAGGTGCAGTCCAAATCAATGGTATGACTATATCTGAATATGGTTGAGATGGGGTGGAGGAACTGGTAATAGGCAATAAGTTGAGAAACTTTCAGATTAGGAAGTTTGAAGGAGTATTGATACATGTGCTGAAGTCCCCAGTATGACTGTTGAAGTTGGTGAGGAAAGACTGTGAGCCAGGAATCAAACTCATTGAGAAAATAAGGAAAGTGTTCTGGAGGTTGGGAAATACCAACTACTAGAATTTTGTTTGGGTGGTAGGATTTGATATGAGTGAACCTCAAAGAGTTAGCAGTTACTGAGTGATAATGGTAGAGGACGAACTTGGAAGAGTCTATAGATACCATCCTATCATCCTTACAGAATTTTCGTATACCTTACAACTCACAAGGTAGCTGCTAGTCCTTGACACCTCTACTATAGGATACTCATTTACTGAAGATCAGGAAAGAACAAACAAAAAAATGGCTGAAGCAGTCAAAATCCCTGGCACAAGCTCACATGGAGAGCATTAGTGGGGTCACAATGGTACTAGAGTAGAGAAGATCTTCACCTCATGCTATAATCACACAAGACAGCCTCGCTGTAGCCAAGAGGGACCCAGACTCAAAGTGTCTTCTTTTTTTTAAAGACCACTGAGTTGTCTATTAGGCTCGTTAAACAGCCAGTTGTGATCTCTTATTGCCTAATAAATCCTATAAGTCCAGAAGACCCTCTACTCCCAAACTTCCATTTCCTCACCTGGAACCAGAAATGGAAATTTAGCATGTTTCATGGAGTAGGAGGGATTCCCTACTACATAGAAATAATAGAATTCTGAAAACAAACACCAAACAAAAAATCTGAATACTACATATCAAAAAATCATAAAAGAAAATTCCCTAGATCTATTAGAATTAGAGGTAAAACTGAAATTAGAATGAATCAATTGGTTACTTCTTGTAAGAAACTTCAAACTGAAAATACCCAAGGATGTTATGGTTAAAATACACAGCTTCCAAGTTAAAGAGAAAGAAAATACTCAAGCAACCAAAAAGAAAGAGATCAAGTACCAAGGAAGTATAGTTAGGATTATACATTACTTGGCAGCAACTAAGGATAAAAACATCTTAGAATAGAATATTCCAAACGCAAAAAGTAAGGGCTTATAGCCAAATATAATTTACCCTGAAAAAATGAGTGACATCCTATAAGAAGAAAAATTGACCTTTAGTAAAGTGGAGGACTTGCATGCAAAACTGAAGACTGTATAATGAGTAACCCTGATGAGTATGTATAGCATTTTCTTCCTGATGCAATTCTCCAGGTGGACTTTGGAGCACAGCAAACTATACCTCTTTGTTGTCTGTTTGGCAAAGAGGGTCCAAATCAAATTCTCTTTCTTGATGATGACCAAGGGAGAAAACCCACAGCAAGGAGAAAGGCAACGGGTCCTGCAAACGTGGCCCATGAACATGGCCTGTAGGTTGTTGTTGTTTTTTGTTGTGTCTGTTCTTTCTCGATTATAGGTAAAGAAATACTGGAGATGGAACAGACTTAGGATATGACTGGTAATTAACAAAATATCAGAAAAACCAATCCAGGAACTGGAATTCATATAGAGGGTATAAATAGTCCAACTTGGGGAAACGCAACAGCAACTTCTATAAGCAACCGGCTTGACCCTGCACAAGAGTGAATCAGTTTGGAAGCCACGATGCTGTTTTCTACAAGCCCAGAAAGCCCAGTAGTTATGCTATGTTTGGAGATGAATTTGGTAGGGTAAATGCTTTCTAGCAACTGCTTTAAATTTTAGCTTGCTTAATTCAGAGACTGAGTTATGTTAAGAGTTTAGTAATATATGATTACTAGTAATACAGTGTTACTACCAGTATTACTAGTATTATAGTATAGGAATGAATATGACCTGGGTCAGAGTGGGGGTGGGGGTGAAGGATCTGTTTGTACTTCTGTCCTTGCTGTATCTTCTTAATAAATATCCCATTGTGAGGGACATGGCCTTCTGTGGTCCGCTCTGGCGGCTGCATGGGGAGTTGCTCTTGGCTGAGAAGATGCAGCTACAGGCCAAGCCTATGCCAAAAGGATTCCACCGAGTGATCACACATACTGACTGGTCTGAGCCATGGTTACAGGACTTTTAGGCTTCCATATACTTCCCCTGTTGCTCATATACCTGACTTTCAAACAATATTGACTTCAGATTGGGCATTTCCTGTGTTTGGTGATTTTAGTCTGTTGTGCTAAACATATCAATGAACTGGTTTGCAATGAATTGGAGGCTCCTTTTAAATAGTAATATTTTGATTCAAGAGGGATATTTATTTCCTTTGTGTTTTTTCTTAGTACCATTGCTGTTAAAATGCTGTAGCATTTTCTTCCTGATGCAATTCTCCAGGTGGAGAATTGCTGTTAAATGCTATGATCGTATATGTGTAAAACAGTGGCTGTAATGACTGAGTTGAAGATCTTGCAAGAGAAAAGAAAAGCAGAAAGACAAAAAAGGAAAACAGAATAATGTAGATGAACTTTTACACTGGATTTTCTAACATTTTCTAAGAGTTATCTTTACTTCAACATTTGTGTATCATGCAATAGAATACACTGCAACAGTATCTTTAGTAGGCTCATGGGCTGAAGCAATCAAATATTCTTTTATTTCAGGTTTCACTGTGACAGAGGAGAACACTCAATTCAGTTATTTAATGTAGTCCTAATTTAATATTAAATAAGGCTATGTTTCCATCAGCTCTAAAACTGTGTTATATTGACATGGCCTTATTGTTACAGTCTAAAGATAGCCTGAATGACACACCTAGTTCTGTGATTTAAATATTTTTAGTGTTCTCTTGGAATGATATCTGTATTTCTTTATTCAGGAATATGTTCTGATTTTAAGTTATACACTGATCATTTGTGTCAATGGTGTTGCTCAGTCATATGTGAGGATCCCTGCTGGGTACTTGCTGACTTAAAAAACCATATATCAACCTTACCTATGTTATATTATATTTTTATGTATTTTGTTAAATATTCCCCAATTACATTTTAACCTGGTGCAGGCACACTCAGCAGTGTTATGAGCTGGCTGCATGTTTGACATCTCTGATTTATGTGATACAACTAAATCTCTTTATGTCTAACATTAAATAATAGTCTTTGTCAAAATTGTTGGAACCTTGCTTGTTGACACAATTAGCTTTGATGTAAATATAACAGTGTCCTTGTCCAAAACAAACTTCAATATTTTAGGAAAATAATCTCAGCATAATGTACTACTCCTTAAATTACAACCCCATATAATTTGTCCACAAAAACTGTTCCTGTATAGATTGTAGGGGCTATTATGACCAAATAGAACCCATGAGATAGAATGAACTGTAATGAAAGTTTTAAAATATTTTCATGAAAAATATGTGCTTGAAAATGCTATAAAAATTGTTTTTAAAAAATGAAGCCATTAATATACAGGGTGTCCCAAAAGTCTTAAGCCCTAGTGCACTAAGACTTTTGGGACACCTTATACAAATAAGCATATATCAAGAAGTTTCTAAGGATAGAATAATGATAGAACAGCTCTTCATTTTTAGAACCTTATATTTCCAGAAAATATTGGGAAATAATTCATCTAATATCTTTAAATGAGATATTGAATCATCCATTATAAAAATAAGTTTTGTGTTTGAATTTTCAAAATTTGGCCAGTCAGAAGCAGAATATCATTAATTTTATTTTTAAAAAAAATAACATAGTGTGATGCACCCTACTTTGTAGCCTCCTTCATGAAGTGACATCCAAATTCCAACTCAACTTAGAATTGTACTATTTATGTAAAGAGTAATGAGAGGTCGCTATAGGGGGAAAAATATACAAATATTTCAAAAGACAAAGTGATAGAAAGCTATGTTAAGAAAAGCAATAACAGCTAAAATTGATACAGTACCTATTTTGTCCCCGATTCTGTGCGAAGAGCTTTACATATTTTTATCCCATTTGCTTGGCACAACAACTTTAGCAGGTAGCTGCTATTATTAGCCCCATGTTACAGAAGAGGAAATTGAGACAAACAGAGATTAAGCAGTTTGCCCAGGGTCACACAGCTAGTAGGTGTCTGAGTTTGGATTTGAACTCAAGTCTTCCTAACTCCAGGCCTGGTGCTCTATAGTGCTATTTACCTGCCCAATTTTTTTTCTTCAAAAAAGTTTTTTTTCCTCCTATTTTTAAAATAAAGTGACAGTTATTCATTTTTTTCCTGAGTGAAAAAAGTATTCTTAATATTCTAGAAATAAAAAAATAGATGACTGAATTATAGCATTTATGTATGAAAATTTGAAAAGCAAAATAATCTATTATTTGGAAATTGAATCTCATATTGTTAAAAATAAAACGTTTGTTCTTTCTGGATAATTAAATACATCCTAGTCACAAGTAACCAAAGTTATTTGTTGGATATTGGCTTGTCACTTTGCAAAGTGACTTAGTGTGACCTTAAAAATAAACAAGGAACTTTTAACCTGAAAACATCGTATCAGCTCTAATGCTTGGCACCATAGTTCTTCTAACCATATTCCTGGGCATTGCATATGGAGTAGTAGTGTAAAGAAATATGTGCACAATTACAAAACATTTTTCACACAAATAAATTCAGATCTAAATAATTGTAAAAAACATCAGTTGCTTGTGGCAGGGTCGAGCTAAAATAATAAAAATGACAATTTTACCTAAATTAATTTACCTATTTAGTGCCTCACCAATCAATCTATCAAAAATTATTTCATAGAGCTAGAAAAAGGAGTAACAAAATTCATCTGGAAGAATAAAAGTTCCAGAATATCAAGGGAATTAATGAAAAGAAATGCTAGGGAAGGTGGCCTAGCCATAACGGATTGTAAACTGTATTATAAAGCAGTAGTCATCAAAACTGTTTGGTACTGACTGAGGAATAGAGTAGTGGATCAGTGGAATAGATTAGGAACATGAGACAAAGTAATCAATTACTATAGTAATATACTATTTGATAAACCCAAAGACTCCAGCTTCTGGGATAAGAACTCACTGTTTGACAAAAACTTCTGGGAAAATTGGAAAATAGTATGGTAAAAACTGGGCATCTTACACTGTATACCAAAATAAAGTGTAAAGGGTACAAAATCTGGATATAAAGGCTGATACTGTAAGCAACCTGGGAGAGCAAGAAATAGTTTACCCATCAGATTTATGGAGAAGGGAAGGATTTATGTCCAAACAAGAGATAGAGAGCATTACAAAATGCAAAATGGATAACTTTGATTACATTAAACTGAAAAGTTTTTGTACAAATAAAGCCAATGTAACCAAGATTATGAGGGAAGTGGAAAATTGGGAAAGAATTTTTATAACCAGTGTCTCTGATAAAGGACTCGTTTCTAAAATAAACAGAGAACTGAGTCAAATTCAAAAGGTTACAAGTCACTCTTCGATAAATGGTCAAAGCAGTTTTCAGAGGAAGAAATTAAAGATATCTATAAGCATATGAAAAAATGCTCTTAATCACTACTGATTAGAGAAATGAAAATGAAAACAATTATGAGGTACCACATCTCACTGATCAGGTGGGCTAAGATGACAAAATAAGAAAACGATAAATGCTGGAGAGGATGTAGAAAAATTGGAACACTAATGCGTTGTTGGTGTAGTTTTGAACTGATCCAACCATTCTGGAGAGCAATTTGGAAGTGTGGCCGAAGGGCTATAAAAATGTGTATGCCCTTTGACCCAGAAATACCACTTCTATTGCTCTACTCCAAAGAGATCATACAAGTGGGAAAAGGACCTGTGTGTACAAAAATATTTATAGCAGCTCTTTTTGTGGTAGCAAAGAACTGGAAATCAAGGAGATGCCCATTAATTGGCGAATGGCTAAACAAATTGTGGTATGTGAATGTAATGGAATACTATTGTGCTATATGAAATGAGGAGCAGATAGATTTCATAATAACCTGGAGAGACTTAGATAAACTGATGCTGAGTGAGGAGAGCAGAACCAGGAGAACTTTGTACACAATTATAGCCACGTTGTATGTGTGATGACTAACTTTGATAGACTGGGCTCCTCCCAGCAATGCAAGGTTATAAGATGACTCCAAAGGACTCATGACAGAAAGGAATATCTACATCCAGAGAAAGAGCAACAGAGTCTCAATGCAGATCGAAGCAAACTACTTGCTCTCTCTCTTTTGTGTTTTGTTTTGTTTCATTCTTTCTTTCTCATTTTTCACTCCATTATTTATGATTTTTCTTTACAACTTGACTAATGTTTAATGTGAAGGTATTTGTAGATCCTATATTGGATTGCATGCCACCAAGAGTGGGAGGGGGGAAGAGAGAGGGGGGAGAAAATTTGGAACTCAAGGGATTGTGAAACTGAATGTTGTAAACTAAAAGTAAATAAATTTTTAAAAAATAAAGGAACCATCACATATAAGAAGAAAAAAGAAAAAAACATGTTACAGAAGCTTCTTGTTTCAGTAAAATTGTCCTCCTAGAACACTAGAGACAGCTTAATGACATATTTGTTGACTTTTTTTTTTATTAGTTTGTGCTTATGTTAATCCTTGAATGTTTTGCTGGTCTATTGCCAGTAGAAATATCTGAGTGTAAGTCTGGCTGGCGTTCTGTGTTTGTGATGAACAGATTTTCTTCCCAAATAGACTTCTCCTACAGCCTTGAAAAAAAAAGAAATATAATATCATTATTATGGTTTAGTTTTCAAGTGAACATTAATCCAGTCTAATTTGTTTCAGGTTTTGAATATATGGGGCCCTGGTAATTTGCATAGTTTCAGTAAGACTTGAATATTAATTGAATAAATGTTGATAATATTCTTCAGAAATTACTAATTTGGTATGTTAAATGACATTTGCGGTTTTTTCATTAATTCCCTTGATATTCTGCACTTTTTGTTCTTCCAGATGAATTTTGTTATTATTTTTTCCTAGCTTTATGAAATAATTCCTAATATGGAGTTGAATAAGTAAATTAATTTTGGTAGAAATCTCATTTTTGTTGTATTTTCTTGGCCTACCCATAAGCAACTGATATTTTTCCAGTTGTTTAGATCTGACTTTGTGTAAAAAGTGTTTTGTAATTGTGTTCATATAGATTCTGGATTTGTCTTGGCAGCCAGACTCCTGAATATTTTATATTGTCTACAGTTATTTTGAATGGAATTTCTTTTTTATCTCTTGCTGTTGGGCTTTGCCGGTCATATAAAGAAATGCTGGTGATTTGTGGGGGTTTATTTTATATCCTGCAACTTTGCTAAAGTTGTTAACTATTTCAAGTAGTTTTTCAGTTGATTCTCTAGGATTCTTTAAGTATACCATCATATCATCTGCAAAGGTTGATAGTTTTGTATCCTCATTGCCTATTCTAATTCCTTCAATTTCTTTTTCTTCCCTTATTGCTAAAGATAGTATTTCTAGCACAATCCTGGATAATCCTGTTGAAAATGGACATCCTTGTTTCACTCCTGATCTTATTGGGAAAGCTTCTAGATAGATACTACTTGTCATTTTAAGTTAAATTCTATTCATTCCTATGCTATCGACTGTTTTTAACAGGAATAGGTACTGTATTTTGCCAAACAATTTTCTGCAGCTATTACAATAATCATATGATTTCTGTTAGTTTTGTAATTAACATGTCAATTTTTCCGGTAGTTTTCCCAATATCGAACCAGTCCCGCATTCCTTATCTCACTCAGACATAGTATATTATCCTTGTGATAATTTTTTGTAATCTCTTTATTAATATTTTATTTAAATTTTTGCACCAATTTAGTAAATTGGTCTATAATTTCCTTTCTCTGTTTTGGCTCTTCTAGTTTAGGTATCAGCATCATATTTGTGTCATAAAAAGAATTTGGCAGGACTCTACCTATTTTTCCAAATAGTTTATATAGTATTGAAATTAGTTATTTTAAATATTTGGTAAAATTCACTTGTAAATCCATTTGACCCTGTAGATTTTTTCCTAGGAAGTTCATTGATGGGTTGTTCAATTTCTTTTCCTAAAATTGAGTTATTAAAGTATATTATTTCCTCTTCTGTTATTCTGGGCAATTTATATTTTTGTAAACATTCATACATTTTACTTAGATGGTCAGATTTATTGCCATATAGTTGGACAAAAAGGCTTCTAATTACTGTTTTAATTTACTTTTCATTGGTGGTGAATTCACTCTTTTAATTTTTAATACTGGTAATTTGGTTTTCTTTTTTTTCCGTATAAAATTAACCAAAGGTTTATCTATTTTATTGGTTTTTTCATAAACCAAGCTCTTAGTTTTATTAGTTCACAGTTTTCTTACTTTCAATTTTATTGATCTCTCCTTTGATCTTCAGAATTTCTAATTTGGTATTTAATTGGGGATTTGTAATTTGTTCTTTTCCTAGCTTTTTAAGTTGCATGCCCAATTCATTGAGCTCATTTTTCTCCATTTTATTCATATAAGCATTTAGAGATATGAAATTTCCCCTAAGTACTGGTTTGGCTATATCCTATAAAATTTGGTATGTTGCCTCATTATTGTCATTCTCTTTGATGAAATTATTGTTTCTATGATTTGTTGTTTGGCTCTTTCATTCTTTAGGATTAGATCATTTAGTTTCCAATTGACTTTTAATATATAGTTCCATGGTCTTTTATTATATATGATTTTTTTACATCATGATCAGAAAAAAAGATGCATTTAATATTTCTGCCTTTCTGCATTTGATTGTGAGGTTTTTATGCCCTAGCACATGGTCAATTTTTGTGTATGTGCTATATAACTCTGAGAAAAAGGTATATTCCTTTCTCTCCTCATTCAACTTTCTCCATAGATCTATCATATCTAACTTTTCTAAAATTCTATTCACCTCCCTAACTTCTTTCATGTTTGTTTTCTAGTTAAATTTGTCTACTTCTGAGAGGAGAGATTGAGGTCCCTCACTAGAATAGTTTTGCTGTCTATTTCTTCCTGTAACTCCCTTAACTTCTTGTCTAAGAATTTGGGTGCTATACAACTTGGTTCATATTCGTTTTGTATTGTTATTACTTCATTGTCTATGGTACTTTTTAGCAAGATGCAGTTTCCTTCCTTGTCTCTTTTAATTAGATCTATTTTTGCTTTTGCTTTGTCTGAGATCAGGATTGTTACCCCTGCTTTTTTTTTTTTTTTACTTTAGCTGAAGCATAATAGAGTCTGTTCCACTTTTTTTTTTTTTTTTACCTTTACTCTGTGTGTGTCTCTCTGCTTCAAATATGTTTCTTGTACACAACATATTGTAGGATTCTGGTTTTTAATCCACTCTGTTATATGCTTCCATTTTATGGGAGATTTCATCCCATTCACATCCACTGTTATAATGACTAATTGTGTATTTCCCTCCATCCTATTTTCCCCTGTTTATGCTTTTCTCTTTCCTTTCACCCTGTCCCTCCTCACCAGTGGTTTGCTTCTAACCACTTCCTCCTTCAATCTGCCCTCCCTTCTCTCAGCTCCTCTCCCTTTTCTTTCCTCTTTTCCCTCCTACTTCTTCCCACCCTTCTTCCTTCCCTTCTATCCACTTCCCTCCCTTTTATTTCCCTTCCTGCTTCCTTATAGAATATGATGTATTTCATTTCTTCTTTGAGCCAAATCCAATGAGATTAAGGTTAAAACAACACTCACTCCCCTGTCTTCTTTCCCTCTACTGTGATAGATACCTCTGTTACTGCCTCCTATTCTGCCTCCCCCTTTCCTCTTCTTCTGGCACAATTCTTTTTTTAAGCCCTTATTTTTTTTTATATCATCATATCCAAGTCAACTTATGCCCACACCCTCTATCTACGTATATCCCTTATAAGTACCCTAATAGAGATACAGATCTCAAAAGTTACAAGTATTATCTTCTCATGTAGGTATGTAAACAGTTTAACCTTATTGAATAACATGTTTTGGTTTTTTTCTTTCCTGTTTACCTTTTTTTCCTTCTCTTGAGTCTTATATTTGAAGATTCAGTTTTCTGTTCAGCTCTGGTCTTTTCATCAGGAAAGTTTGAAAGTAAGTCCCCTATTTCATTGAATGTCCATCTTTTCTCCTGAAAGACTATACTCAATTTTCATGGTTGTAATCCAAGCTCCTTTGACCTCTGGAATATCATATTCCAAACTGTTCTTTAATGTAGAAAGCTGCTAAGTCCTGTGTAATCCTGACTATGGCTCCACGATAGTTGAATTGTTTCTTTCTGGCCACTTGCAGTATTTTTCTCCATGACCTGATAGTTCTGGAATTTGGCAATTTGGAGTTTTCATTTTGGGATCTCTTTCAGGAGATGATCAGTGGATTCTTTCAATGATTATTTTATACTCTGATTCTAGGATATCAGGGCAGTTTCCCTGGACAATGGCTTGAGAGATGCTTTCTAGGGTCTTTTTTTTATCATGGCTTCCATGTAGTCCAATAATTCTTAAATTATTTCTCCTGGATCTATTCTATATTTTCTTTTATTTCTTCATTCTTTTGATTTTGCTTGATTGGTTGTTCATGTCCCATAGAGTCATTAGCTTGCACTTGCCCAATTCTAATTTTTAAGGAATTATTTTCTTCAGTTAACTCTTGTACTTCTCTTCCCATTTAGCCAATTCTACTTTTTAAGGAGTTGCTCTCTTCAGTGTTTTTTTTTTTCCTATTTGACCAATTGTATTTTTTAAGGAATTGTGTTCTTCAGCCAATTTTTGTCTTTCCTTTTCAAAGCTGTTGACTCTGTCTTGCATTCCTCTCATTTCTTTTCCCAATTTTTTTTCTATGTCTCTTATTTGATTTTTTATTTTTGCTTTTTGGAGGGGGGAAGGCAGAGCAATTGGAGTTAAGTGACTTGCCCAAGGTCACATGGCTAGTAATCTTATTTTATTTTTAAAATCCTTTTTGAGCTCTTCCAAGAAATCTTTTTGGGCTTTCAACCAATTCATGTTCCCCTTTGAGGTTTTGCATGTAGTCATTTTGACATTGTTGTCCTCTTCTGAGTTTGTGTTTTGATCTTCCCTGTAACTGTAATAGCTGTCTACGGTCAATACTCTTTTCTGTTTCTTGCTCATTTTAAAAGCCTATTTCATGGCTTTTAAAGTTGGGTTCTGCTCCTGGGACACAGGGGCACTGTCCCAAGTTTCTTGTGCTATGGACCAGGGGCCTGGTCACTGACCTTCTTTGCTCAGGCCTCAGGTGCTGGAGGCTTAACTTAACAGTGATTGCACTGGGGTGGCCTGGCCCACTTGTGTCTGTCGTGCCCTAGGTTCTGAGGCTGGCAATTTGTCTTCTGTACCAGAAGTCTCACAGCTGGCCTGACCAGCCAGAACCATGGGGCCTTGGTTGCTGATCTGTGCTATGGCTAAGAGCTTCCCACTGGCTCACCCAGACCCCATCTGCCCTAGGCTGTATTAGGCTATGTTCCCCTTCTACTCTCCCAAGTGAGACAGACATTGATTGAATTCTCTCCAAGTTACCGTAAGCTGAAAAAGTGTTTACTTCCATCTTTTTGTAGGTTCTGTTGCTCCAGAATCTGTTTAGAGGTTTGATTTAAAGTTGTTCCTAAGGGAAACTGGGGAGAGCTTAGGCAACTTCCTTGCTTTTTTCTGCTATCTTGGCTTCACCCCTAATTTCTACTTTCAGGATGAGTTTTCTCTAACAGGCCTTTAGTTAGCTCAATGTAAATCTAACCTCTCAACATCTTTTATGTTATTACTCGATTTCGTTGAACCATAAGGCCCCGGCATTCCTGCATGATATCTATCTCAGGATTAGTGGAAGAAGCCCAAGAATGATGAAAACAAGTCAGCTCCACAAAGCAGATATACACTCCACCCCCAACATGTATGCAAGTATTTGCACAGACATACAATACAAACATAAACAAACATACACATAGATACACACATACACACAAAGAGATGTGCATATCTACACACATCCATAAATACACTTACCCACACATAGATATACTTAGGCATCTTTACTCCTACACCTGTATGGACATAACATTTACATGTGCCTGTGTACAACTGTACCACACTTACTTGTCTTCTGTTTCTCTGAGGGTGGACAATGTCTTCCTTAATAAGTCCAAATCTTTCCATATTTCTCTAAGTTCACCAATTCATCATTCCCCATATCAGTAATATTCCACTCTTCTACTGTCCAGTTATTTTAACTGGTCTAAAACAGTATTCATTAATGTTTCACATTTGCTATAATTTCCTTACTTTTCTCTTTTGATTAAATCGATTTTAGTTTTAACTTTGTCTGAGACCATGATTACTGCCTCTGCTTTTTTTCCCTAATAAATTCTACTACTGATCTTTAGTTTGTGTGCATTGCCTATTTCCTATCCCTCCTGATTCCTCTAGTTTACTTCCACCCACTACCTTGTTCTCCTATTATTTAAGCTACCCCCCCTTCCCCAAGGATCCCTCCCTGGTCCTCCCATTTCAGTCAACTAAACACTTTTCTATCCCTCCCTTATCCTCTCCTCCCTCCTTATCCCCTTAGTCTTTTATT
>JAQQSV010001790.1:23730-47161 GCA_028646515.1 Pseudochirops corinnae
GATCAGTAGTAGAATTTATTAGGGAAAAAAAGCAGAGGCAGTAATCATGGTCTCAGACAAAGTTAAAACTAAAATCGATTTAATCAAAAGAGAAAAGTAAGGAAATTATAGCAAATGTGAAACATTAATGAATACTGTTTTAGACCAGTTAAAATAACTGGACAGTAGAAGAGTGGAATATTACTGATATGGGGAATGATGAATTGGTGAACTTAGAGAAATATGGAAAGATTTGGACTTATTAAGGAAGACATTGTCCACCCTCAGAGAAACAGAAGACAAGTAAGTGTGGTACAGTTGTACACAGGCACATGTAAATGTTATGTCCATACAGGTGTAGGAGTAAAGATGCCTAAGTATATCTATGTGTGGGTAAGTGTATTTATGGATGTGTGTAGATATGCACATCTCTTTGTGTGTATGTGTGTATCTATGTGTATGTTTGTTTATGTTTGTATTGTATGTCTGTGCAAATACTTGCATACATGTTGGGGGTGGAGTGTATATCTGCTTTGTGGAGCTGACTTGTTTTCATCATTCTTGGGCTTCTTCCACTAATCCTGAGATAGATATCATGCAGGAATGCCGGGGCCTTATGGTTCAACGAAATCGAGTAATAACATAAAAGATGTTGAGAGGTTAGATTTACATTGAGCTAACTAAAGGCCTGTTAGAGAAAACTCATCCTGAAAGTAGAAATTAGGGGTGAAGCCAAGATAGCAGAAAAAAGCAAGGAAGTTGCCTAAGCTCTCCCCAGTTTCCCTTAGGAACAACTTTAAATCAAACCTCTAAACAGATTCTGGAGCAACAGAACCTACAAAAAGATGGAAGTAAACACTTTTTCAGCTTACGGTAACTTGGAGAGAATTCAATCAATGTCTGTCTCACTTGGGAGAGTAGAAGGGGAACATAGCCTAATACAGCCTAGGGCAGATGGGGTCTGGGTGAGCCAGTGGGAAGCTCTTAGCCATAGCACAGATCAGCAACCAAGGCCCCATGGTTCTGGCTGGTCAGGCCAGCTGTGAGACTTCTGGTACAGAAGACAAATTGCCAGCCTCAGAACCTAGGGCACGACAGACACAAGTGGGCCAGGCCACCCCAGTGCAATCACTGTTAAGTTAAGCCTCCAGCACCTGAGGCCTGAGCAAAGAAGGTCAGTGACCAGGCCCCTGGTCCATAGCACAAGAAACTTGGGACAGTGCCCCTGTGTCCCAGGAGCAGAACCCAACTTTAAAAGCCATGAAATAGGCTTTTAAAATGAGCAAGAAACAGAAAAGAGTATTGACCGTAGACAGCTATTACAGTTACAGGGAAGATCAAAACACAAACTCAGAAGAGGACAACAATGTCAAAATGACTACATGCAAAACCTCAAAGGGGAACATGAATTGGTTGAAAGCCCAAAAAGATTTCTTGGAAGAGCTCAAAAAGGATTTTAAAAATAAAATAAGATTACTAGCCATGTGACCTTGGGCAAGTCACTTAACTCCAATTGCTCTGCCTTCCCCCCTCCAAAAAGCAAAAATAAAAAATCAAATAAGAGACATAGAAAAAAAATTGGGAAAAGAAATGAGAGGAATGCAAGACAGAGTCAACAGCTTTGAAAAGGAAAGACAAAAATTGGCTGAAGAACACAATTCCTTAAAAAATACAATTGGTCAAATAGGAAAAAAAAAAACACTGAAGAGAGCAACTCCTTAAAAAGTAGAATTGGCTAAATGGGAAGAGAAGTACAAGAGTTAACTGAAGAAAATAATTCCTTAAAAATTAGAATTGGGCAAGTGCAAGCTAATGACTCTATGGGACATGAACAACCAATCAAGCAAAATCAAAAGAATGAAGAAATAAAAGAAAATATAGAATAGATCCAGGAGAAATAATTTAAGAATTATTGGACTACATGGAAGCCATGATAAAAAAAAGACCCTAGAAAGCATCTCTCAAGCCATTGTCCAGGGAAACTGCCCTGATATCCTAGAATCAGAGTATAAAATAATCATTGAAAGAATCCACTGATCATCTCCTGAAAGAGATCCCAAAATGAAAACTCCAAATTGCCAAATTCCAGAACTATCAGGTCATGGAGAAAAATACTGCAAGTGGCCAGAAAGAAACAATTCAACTATCGTGGAGCCATAGTCAGGATTACACAGGACTTAGCAGCTTTCTACATTAAAGAACAGTTTGGAATATGATATTCCAGAGGTCAAAGGAGCTTGGATTACAACCATGAAAATTGAGTATAGTCTTTCAGGAGAAAAGATGGACATTCAATGAAATAGGGGACTTACTTTCAAACTTTCCTGATGAAAAGACCAGAGCTGAACAGAAAACTGAATCTTCAAATATAAGACTCAAGAGAAGGAAAAAAAGGTAAACAGGAAAGAAAAAAACCAAAACATGTTATTCAATAAGGTTAAACTGTTTACATACCTACATGAGAAGATAATACTTGTAACTTTTGAGATCTGTATCTCTATTAGGGTACTTATAAGGGATATACGTAGATAGAGGGTGTGGGCATAAGTTGACTTGGATATGATGATATAAAAAAAAATAAGGGCTTAAAAAAAGAATTGTGCCAGAAGAAGAGGAAAGGGGGAGGCAGAATAGGAGGCAGTAACAGAGGTATCTATCACAGTAGAGGGAAAGAAGACAGGGGAGTGAGTGTTGTTTTAACCTTAATCTCATTGGATTTGGCTCAAAGAAGAAATGAAATACATCATATTCTATAAGGAAGCAGGAAGGGAAATAAAAGGGAGGGAAGTGGATAGAAGGGAAGGAAGAAGGGTGGGAAGAAGTAGGAGGGAAAAGAGGAAAGAAAAGGGAGAGGAGCTGAGAGAAGGGAGGGCAGATTGAAGGAGGAAGTGGTTAGAAGCAAACCACTGGTGAGGAGGGACAGGGTGAAAGGAAAGAGAAAAGCATAAACAGGGGAAAATAGGATGGAGGGAAATACACAATTAGTCATTATAACAGTGGATGTGAATGGGATGAAATCTCCCATAAAATGGAAGCATATAACAGAGTGGATTAAAAACCAGAATCCTACAATATGTTGTGTACAAGAAACATATTTGAAGCAGAGAGACACACACAGAGTAAAGGTAAAAAAAAAAAAAAAAGTGGAACAGACTCTATTATGCTTCAGCTAAAGTAAAAAAAAAAAAAAAGCAGGGGTAACAATCCTGATCTCAGACAAAGCAAAAGCAAAAATAGATCTAATTAAAAGAGACAAGGAAGGAAACTGCATCTTGCTAAAAAGTACCATAGACAATGAAGTAATAACAATACAAAACGAATATGAACCAAGTTGTATAGCACCCAAATTCTTAGACAAGAAGTTAAGGGAGTTACAGGAAGAAATAGACAGCAAAACTATTCTAGTGAGGGACCTCAATCTCTCCTCTCAGAAGTAGACAAATTTAACTAGAAAACAAACATGAAAGAAGTTAGGGAGGTGAATAGAATTTTAGAAAAGTTAGATATGATAGATCTATGGAGAAAGTTGAATGAGGAGAGAAAGGAATATACCTTTTTCTCAGAGTTATATAGCACATACACAAAAATTGACCATGTGCTAGGGCATAAAAACCTCACAATCAAATGCAGAAAGGCAGAAATATTAAATGCATCTTTTTTTCTGATCATGATGTAAAAAAATCATATATAATAAAAGACCATGGAACTATATATTAAAAGTCAATTGGAAACTAAATGATCTAATCCTAAAGAATGAAAGAGCCAAACAACAAATCATAGAAACAATAATTTCATCAAAGAGAATGACAATAATGAGGCAACATACCAAATTTTATAGGATATAGCCAAACCAGTACTTAGGGGAAATTTCATATCTCTAAATGCTTATATGAATAAAATGGAGAAAAATGAGCTCAATGAATTGGGCATGCAACTTAAAAAGCTAGGAAAAGAACAAATTACAAATCCCCAATTAAATACCAAATTAGAAATTCTGAAGATCAAAGGAGAGATCAATAAAATTGAAAGTAAGAAAACTGTGAACTAATAAAACTAAGAGCTTGGTTTATGAAAAAACCAATAAAATAGATAAACCTTTGGTTAATTTTATACGGAAAAAAAAGAAAACCAAATTACCAGTATTAAAAATTAAAAGAGTGAATTCACCACCAATGAAAAGTAAATTAAAACAGTAATTAGAAGCCTTTTTGTCCAACTATATGGCAATAAATCTGACCATCTAAGTAAAATGTATGAATGTTTACAAAAATATAAATTGCCCAGAATAACAGAAGAGGAAATAATATACTTTAATAACTCAATTTTAGGAAAAGAAATTGAACAACCCATCAATGAACTTCCTAGGAAAAAATCTACAGGGTCAAATGGATTTACAAGTGAATTTTACCAAATATTTAAAATAACTAATTTCAATACTATATAAACTATTTGGAAAAATAGGTAGAGTCCTGCCAAATTCTTTTTATGACACAAATATGATGCTGATACCTAAACTAGAAGAGCCAAAACAGAGAAAGGAAATTATAGACCAATTTACTAAATTGGTGCAAAAATTTAAATAAAATATTAATAAAGAGATTACAAAAAATTATCACAAGGATAATATACTATGTCTGAGTGAGATAAGGAATGCGGGACTGGTTCGATATTGGGAAAACTACCGGAAAAATTGACATGTTAATTACAAAACTAACAGAAATCATATGATTATTGTAATAGCTGCAGAAAATTGTTTGGCAAAATACAGTACCTATTCCTGTTAAAAACAGTCGATAGCATAGGAATGAATAGAATTTAACTTAAAATGACAAGTAGTATCTATCTAGAAGCTTTCCCAATAAGATCAGGAGTGAAACAAGGATGTCCATTTTCAACAGGATTATCCAGGATTGTGCTAGAAATACTATCTTTAGCAATAAGGGAAGAAAAAGAAATTGAAGGAATTAGAATAGGCAATGAGGATACAAAACTATCAACCTTTGCAGATGATATGATGGTATACTTAAAGAATCCTAGAGAATCAACTGAAAAACTACTTGAAATAGTTAACAACTTTAGCAAAGTTGCAGGATATAAAATAAACCCCCACAAATCACCAGCATTTCTTTATATGACCGGCAAAGCCCAACAGCAAGAGATAAAAAAGAAATTCCATTCAAAATAACTGTAGACAATATAAAATATTCAGGAGTCTGGCTGCCAAGACAAATCCAGAATCTATATGAACACAATTACAAAACACTTTTTACACAAAGTCAGATCTAAACAACTGGAAAAATATCAGTTGCTTATGGGTAGGCCAAGAAAATACAACAAAAATGAGATTTCTACCAAAATTAATTTACTTATTCAACTCCATATTAGGAATTATTTCATAAAGCTAGGAAAAAATAATAACAAAATTCATCTGGAAGAACAAAAAGTGCAGAATATCAAGGGAATTAATGAAAAAACCGCAAATGTCATTTAACATACCAAATTAGTAATTTCTGAAGAATATTATCAACATTTATTCAATTAATATTCAAGTCTTACTGAAACTATGCAAATTACCAGGGCCCCATATATTCAAAACCTGAAACAAATTAGACTGGATTAATGTTCACTTGAAAACTAAACCATAATAATGATATTATATTTCTTTTTTTTTCAAGGCTGTAGGAGAAGTCTATTTGGGAAGAAAATCTGTTCATCACAAACACAGAACGCCAGCCAGACTTACACTCAGATATTTCTACTGGCAATAGACCAGCAAAACATTCAAGGATTAACATAAGCACAAACTAATAAAAAAAAAAGTCAACAAATATGTCATTAAGCTGTCTCTAGTGTTCTAGGAGGACAATTTTACTGAAACAAGAAGCTTCTGTAACATGTTTTTTTCTTTTTTCTTCTTATATGTGATGGTTCCTTTATTTTTTAAAAATTTATTTACTTTTAGTTTACAACATTCAGTTTCACAATCCCTTGAGTTCCAAATTTTCTCCCCCCTCTCTCTTCCCCCCTCCCACTCTTGGTGGCATGCAATCCAATATAGGATCTACAAATACCTTCACATTAAACATTAGTCAAGTTGTAAAGAAAAATCATAAATAATGGAGTGAAAAATGAGAAAGAAAGAATGAAACAAAACAAAACACAAAAGAGAGAGAGCAAGTAGTTTGCTTCGATCTGCATTGAGACTCTGTTGCTCTTTCTCTGGATGTAGATATTCCTTTCTGTCATGAGTCCTTTGGAGTCATCTTATAACCTTGCATTGCTGGGAGGAGCCCAGTCTATCAAAGTTAGTCATCACACATACAACGTGGCTATAATTGTGTACAAAGTTCTCCTGGTTCTGCTCTCCTCACTCAGCATCAGTTTATCTAAGTCTCTCCAGGTTATTATGAAATCTATCTGCTCCTCATTTCATATAGCACAATAGTATTCCATTACATTCACATACCACAATTTGTTTAGCCATTCGCCAATTAATGGGCATCTCCTTGATTTCCAGTTCTTTGCTACCACAAAAAGAGCTGCTATAAATATTTTTGTACACACAGGTCCTTTTCCCACTTGTATGATCTCTTTGGAGTAGAGCAATAGAAGTGGTATTTCTGGGTCAAAGGGCATACACATTTTTATAGCCCTTCGGCCACACTTCCAAATTGCTCTCCAGAATGGTTGGATCAGTTCAAAACTACACCAACAACGCATTAGTGTTCCAATTTTTCTACATCCTCTCCAGCATTTATCGTTTTCTTATTTTGTCATCTTAGCCCACCTGATCAGTGAGATGTGGTACCTCATAATTGTTTTCATTTTCATTTCTCTAATCAGTAGTGATTAAGAGCATTTTTTCATATGCTTATAGATATCTTTAATTTCTTCCTCTGAAAACTGCTTTGACCATTTATCGAAGAGTGACTTGTAACCTTTTGAATTTGACTCAGTTCTCTGTTTATTTTAGAAACGAGTCCTTTATCAGAGACACTGGTTATAAAAATTCTTTCCCAATTTTCCACTTCCCTCATAATCTTGGTTACATTGGCTTTATTTGTACAAAAACTTTTCAGTTTAATGTAATCAAAGTTATCCATTTTGCATTTTGTAATGCTCTCTATCTCTTGTTTGGACATAAATCCTTCCCTTCTCCATAAATCTGATGGGTAAACTATTTCTTGCTCTCCCAGGTTGCTTACAGTATCAGCCTTTATATCCAGATTTTGTACCCTTTACACTTTATTTTGGTATACAGTGTAAGATGCCCAGTTTTTACCATACTATTTTCCAATTTTCCCAGAAGTTTTTGTCAAACAGTGAGTTCTTATCCCAGAAGCTGGAGTCTTTGGGTTTATCAAATAGTATATTACTATAGTAATTGATTACTTTGTCTCATGTTCCTAATCTATTCCACTGATCCACTACTCTATTCCTCAGTCAGTACCAAACAGTTTTGATGACTACTGCTTTATAATACAGTTTACAATCCGTTATGGCTAGGCCACCTTCCCTAGCATTTCTTTTCATTAATTCCCTTGATATTCTGGAACTTTTATTCTTCCAGATGAATTTTGTTACTCCTTTTTCTAGCTCTATGAAATAATTTTTGATAGATTGATTGGTGAGGCACTAAATAGGTAAATTAATTTAGGTAAAATTGTCATTTTTATTATTTTAGCTCGACCCTGCCACAAGCAACTGATGTTTTTTACAATTATTTAGATCTGAATTTATTTGTGTGAAAAATGTTTTGTAATTGTGCACATATTTCTTTACACTACTACTCCATATGCAATGCCCAGGAATATGGTTAGAAGAACTATGGTGCCAAGCATTAGAGCTGATACGATGTTTTCAGGTTAAAAGTTCCTTGTTTATTTTTAAGGTCACACTAAGTCACTTTGCAAAGTGACAAGCCAATATCCAACAAATAACTTTGGTTACTTGTGACTAGGATGTATTTAATTATCCAGAAAGAACAAACGTTTTATTTTTAACAATATGAGATTCAATTTCCAAATAATAGATTATTTTGCTTTTCAAATTTTCATACATAAATGCTATAATTCAGTCATCTATTTTTTTATTTCTAGAATATTAAGAATACTTTTTTCACTCAGGAAAAAAATGAATAACTGTCACTTTATTTTAAAAATAGGAGGAAAAAAAACTTTTTTGAAGAAAAAAAATTGGGCAGGTAAATAGCACTATAGAGCACCAGGCCTGGAGTTAGGAAGACTTGAGTTCAAATCCAAACTCAGACACCTACTAGCTGTGTGACCCTGGGCAAACTGCTTAATCTCTGTTTGTCTCAATTTCCTCTTCTGTAACATGGGGCTAATAATAGCAGCTACCTGCTAAAGTTGTTGTGCCAAGCAAATGGGATAAAAATATGTAAAGCTCTTCGCACAGAATCGGGGACAAAATAGGTACTGTATCAATTTTAGCTGTTATTGCTTTTCTTAACATAGCTTTCTATCACTTTGTCTTTTGAAATATTTGTATATTTTTCCCCCTATAGCGACCTCTCATTACTCTTTACATAAATAGTACAATTCTAAGTTGAGTTGGAATTTGGATGTCACTTCATGAAGGAGGCTACAAAGTAGGGTGCATCACACTATGTTATTTTTTTTAAAAATAAAATTAATGATATTCTGCTTCTGACTGGCCAAATTTTGAAAATTCAAACACAAAACTTATTTTTATAATGGATGATTCAATATCTCATTTAAAGATATTAGATGAATTATTTCCCAATATTTTCTGGAAATATAAGGTTCTAAAAATGAAGAGCTGTTCTATCATTATTCTATCCTTAGAAACTTCTTGATATATGCTTATTTGTATAAGGTGTCCCAAAAGTCTTAGTGCACTAGGGCTTAAGACTTTTGGGACACCCTGTATATTAATGGCTTCATTTTTTAAAAACAATTTTTATAGCATTTTCAAGCACATATTTTTCATGAAAATATTTTAAAACTTTCATTACAGTTCATTCTATCTCATGGGTTCTATTTGGTCATAATAGCCCCTACAATCTATACAGGAACAGTTTTTGTGGACAAATTATATGGGGTTGTAATTTAAGGAGTAGTACATTATGCTGAGATTATTTTCCTAAAATATTGAAGTTTGTTTTGGACAAGGACACTGTTATATTTACATCAAAGCTAATTGTGTCAACAAGCAAGGTTCCAACAATTTTGACAAAGACTATTATTTAATGTTAGACATAAAGAGATTTAGTTGTATCACATAAATCAGAGATGTCAAACATGCAGCCAGCTCATAACACTGCTGAGTGTGCCTGCACCAGGTTAAAATGTAATTGGGGAATATTTAACAAAATACATAAAAATATAATATAACATAGGTAAGGTTGATATATGGTTTTTTAAGTCAGCAAGTACCCAGCAGGGATCCTCACATATGACTGAGCAACACCATTGACACAAATGATCAGTGTATAACTTAAAATCAGAACATATTCCTGAATAAAGAAATACAGATATCATTCCAAGAGAACACTAAAAATATTTAAATCACAGAACTAGGTGTGTCATTCAGGCTATCTTTAGACTGTAACAATAAGGCCATGTCAATATAACACAGTTTTAGAGCTGATGGAAACATAGCCTTATTTAATATTAAATTAGGACTACATTAAATAACTGAATTGAGTGTTCTCCTCTGTCACAGTGAAACCTGAAATAAAAGAATATTTGATTGCTTCAGCCCATGAGCCTACTAAAGATACTGTTGCAGTGTATTCTATTGCATGATACACAAATGTTGAAGTAAAGATAACTCTTAGAAAATGTTAGAAAATCCAGTGTAAAAGTTCATCTACATTATTCTGTTTTCCTTTTTTGTCTTTCTGCTTTTCTTTTCTCTTGCAAGATCTTCAACTCAGTCATTACAGCCACTGTTTTACACATATACGATCATAGCATTTAACAGCAATTCTCCACCTGGAGAATTGCATCAGGAAGAAAATGCTACAGCATTTTAACAGCAATGGTACTAAGAAAAAACACAAAGGAAATAAATATCCCTCTTGAATCAAAATATTACTATTTAAAAGGAGCCTCCAATTCATTGCAAACCAGTTCATTGATATGTTTAGCACAACAGACTAAAATCACCAAACACAGGAAATGCCCAATCTGAAGTCAATATTGTTTGAAAGTCAGGTATATGAGCAACAGGGGAAGTATATGGAAGCCTAAAAGTCCTGTAACCATGGCTCAGACCAGTCAGTATGTGTGATCACTCGGTGGAATCCTTTTGGCATAGGCTTGGCCTGTAGCTGCATCTTCTCAGCCAAGAGCAACTCCCCATGCAGCCGCCAGAGCGGACCACAGAAGGCCATGTCCCTCACAATGGGATATTTATTAAGAAGATACAGCAAGGACAGAAGTACAAACAGATCCTTCACCCCCACCCCCACTCTGACCCAGGTCATATTCATTCCTATACTATAATACTAGTAATACTGGTAGTAACACTGTATTACTAGTAATCATATATTACTAAACTCTTAACATAACTCAGTCTCTGAATTAAGCAAGCTAAAATTTAAAGCAGTTGCTAGAAAGCATTTACCCTACCAAATTCATCTCCAAACATAGCATAACTACTGGGCTTTCTGGGCTTGTAGAAAACAGCATCGTGGCTTCCAAACTGATTCACTCTTGTGCAGGGTCAAGCCGGTTGCTTATAGAAGTTGCTGTTGCGTTTCCCCAAGTTGGACTATTTATACCCTCTATATGAATTCCAGTTCCTGGATTGGTTTTTCTGATATTTTGTTAATTACCAGTCATATCCTAAGTCTGTTCCATCTCCAGTATTTCTTTACCTATAATCGAGAAAGAACAGACACAACAAAAAACAACAACAACCTACAGGCCATGTTCATGGGCCACGTTTGCAGGACCCGTTGCCTTTCTCCTTGCTGTGGGTTTTCTCCCTTGGTCATCATCAAGAAAGAGAATTTGATTTGGACCCTCTTTGCCAAACAGACAACAAAGAGGTATAGTTTGCTGTGCTCCAAAGTCCACCTGGAGAATTGCATCAGGAAGAAAATGCTATACATACTCATCAGGGTTACTCATTATACAGTCTTCAGTTTTGCATGCAAGTCCTCCACTTTACTAAAGGTCAATTTTTCTTCTTATAGGATGTCACTCATTTTTTCAGGGTAAATTATATTTGGCTATAAGCCCTTACTTTTTGCGTTTGGAATATTCTATTCTAAGATGTTTTTATCCTTAGTTGCTGCCAAGTAATGTATAATCCTAACTATACTTCCTTGGTACTTGATCTCTTTCTTTTTGGTTGCTTGAGTATTTTCTTTCTCTTTAACTTGGAAGCTGTGTATTTTAACCATAACATCCTTGGGTATTTTCAGTTTGAAGTTTCTTACAAGAAGTAACCAATTGATTCATTCTAATTTCAGTTTTACCTCTAATTCTAATAGATCTAGGGAATTTTCTTTTATGATTTTTTGATATGTAGTATTCAGATTTTTTGTTTGGTGTTTGTTTTCAGAATTCTATTATTTCTATGTAGTAGGGAATCCCTCCTACTCCATGAAACATGCTAAATTTCCATTTCTGGTTCCAGGTGAGGAAATGGAAGTTTGGGAGTAGAGGGTCTTCTGGACTTATAGGATTTATTAGGCAATAAGAGATCACAACTGGCTGTTTAACGAGCCTAATAGACAACTCAGTGGTCTTTAAAAAAAAGAAGACACTTTGAGTCTGGGTCCCTCTTGGCTACAGCGAGGCTGTCTTGTGTGATTATAGCATGAGGTGAAGATCTTCTCTACTCTAGTACCATTGTGACCCCACTAATGCTCTCCATGTGAGCTTGTGCCAGGGATTTTGACTGCTTCAGCCATTTTTTTGTTTGTTCTTTCCTGATCTTCAGTAAATGAGTATCCTATAGTAGAGGTGTCAAGGACTAGCAGCTACCTTGTGAGTTGTAAGGTATACGAAAATTCTGTAAGGATGATAGGATGGTATCTATAGACTCTTCCAAGTTCGTCCTCTACCATTATCACTCAGTAACTGCTAACTCTTTGAGGTTCACTCATATCAAATCCTACCACCCAAACAAAATTCTAGTAGTTGGTATTTCCCAACCTCCAGAACACTTTCCTTATTTTCTCAATGAGTTTGATTCCTGGCTCACAGTCTTTCCTCACCAACTTCAACAGTCATACTGGGGACTTCAGCACATGTATCAATACTCCTTCAAACTTCCTAATCTGAAAGTTTCTCAACTTATTGCCTATTACCAGTTCCTCCACCCCATCTCAACCATATTCAGATATAGTCATACCATTGATTTGGACTGCACCTACAAATGTACTACCTCCATGTTCATGAATTCTAAAATTATATCATCTGCTCACAATCTGTTGTCATTCCAACATTCCTTCTGCCTTGCAAACCCAAACACAGCTCATCCTCCTCATGACCTCCAATCTCTCCACTCCTTAGTTCTTCCCCTGTTAGTCACTACATGTATTTACTGGCTTTGCTCACTGTCTTCCTCATCTTGATTCCTTGATGAACCAGTTCAGCTAAAGACTGTTCTATCTTCAGTCTTTTGCCTTTTATTACCAAACTTGCCCCAACAAATCTCAACCTTGTACACTCCCATCATCTACTGCATTTGGTCTTATTCATGTGCTGCTGAATAAGCCTGGAGAAAATCATGAAACTGTGCTGACTATGCTTGGTACAAATTTATGTTAAATAATCACAACTGGGTACTCACTGTGGCAAGGAAATACTTTTATACTTCCTTAGTTGACTCTATTCTACTCATCAAAGCAGCTCCAGAAACATTTACATCCCTCCTCAAACTTCATATGATTCTCTGTTAAGAACCTTGTCTCATATTTCACTGAAAAAAATTGAAGCCATTTGTCAAGAGCCTCTTTTTTTCCCATACTCTACATGTGTTGAGTCACATTTGTGACTCAAATGTCTTTTGCAGCTTTCTTTACCATGTGATATTCATGTGATATTTGGTGGGGGGAGGTAGTTTATTTTACACACAACACCTCATATGCATGAAGAGGTGACCCTTCTCTCTGCCAAAGCAAACCCCTCTAAATACACAAGTAATCCCATTCCAACCCGTCTCCAGCAGATTGCCACCTTTCTTCTCCTCACTATTATTTATGTCTCCCCTATATCCAAAAATCCCTCATTTGAGCTATCTATACATGCTGGCTGTCATTGCATAGCTCTGCTTCCTTTTGTGATGAAAGTCATTGAGAGAGACATATACAATCAGTGCCTCCACTTTTTTCCTCATTCCTTTTTTTTTTTTTTAACTCTATAGGCTGGCTTCCAAACTCATAATTCAACTGAAACAGCTTTCTCCAAAATTACCAATGATATCTTAATTATCAGATTCAGTGACCTTTTCTTATTGTCATCCTTCTTGATTTCTCTCACCTTTGATACTGTTTATCACCTTCTCCTTGATAATATATTTCACTAGGCTTTTGTGATAATACTCTCTCCTGGTTTGTCTCCCCCCACACCCATTTGACTACTCTTCAGTTTCTTTTGCTAGACCATCATCTAAGTCATACCCACCAGCTGTTGGTGTCCCACAGGATCCTGTCCTGGGGCCCTCTTTTTTTCTCCCTCCCTATTCCACTTGGCTATCTCATTACTTCCCCTGGATTTAATTATTGTCTCAGATCTGCTTTTCTAGCCCTCTAACCTCTCTGTTGACTTCTAATCTTATACCTCCAACTCCCTTTTGGACGTCTCAAACTGAATGTTTCAAAGACATCTTAAGCTCATAATGTACAAAACTGAAATAAATTGCCATCTGAACTAGATGCTGATGTTCATACCTTGTTGAGATACTCTGTGACCCACATATTTGACATAAGTTCTGCAAAATTTGCATGTATAATTTCAAAGCTGATGCAATACTTCCATCGGTTTCTTCTTATGTTCTCCCAGATCTTCCCAGATACACATCAATGTATAGATCCTAGGTTTGACTACTTTCTTCATCATTTGTTGTAAAGTGACAAGTAATCCCAAGATGCCATCAAGTATATACTGAACCTGGTACAATACAACAGAGCAAGGTTAATGTGGTCTTCTCCTAGTCTTCTTCTGCCATAGGAACTTTATACTGATCCCTCTAAGTCTAACACTGATAATCACTGAATGCTTAACAGACAGTCTAGCTGATCTTTGGACTCTTCATGTGGTATATTGGTTCACTCTTGTCCAGTAGTCTACATACATGATTTCTATACATATATTTACATTCCCCTTTTAAACCACCACTGTAGGTGATGTATTGTACGTAGGCTTTTGGATTCAGTGGTAATTCCATTGGTCACCAATTGTTTATTTATTTTTTTATTTTTAATTTTTTGGTTTTTGGAGGGGGGAAGGCTGGGCAACTGGGGTTAAGTGTCTTGTCCAAGGTCACATGGCTAGTAAGTGTTAAGTGTCTGAGGCTGGAATTGAACTCAGGTCTTCCTGACTCCAGGGCCGGTGCTCTATTCACTGTGCCACCTAGCTACCCCAGTCATCAGTTCTTTGGTTTATGACTCATTCCAACATAGATAAAGGAATCTTCTTAGATTTTTACTGTAATGGTTGAGAATCAATGATGTGCATCCTGTTGTTTCCTGGAATGTATCCTACTTTTGTTGTTGTTTTCAGTCATGTCTAACTCTTTGTGATTCTATTTGGGGTTTTCTTGGCAGAGATACTGGAATGGTTTGCCATTTCCTTCTCCAGCTCATTTTACAGATGATGAAACTGAAGCAAACAGAGTTAAGCAACTTTCTCAGTGTCACACAGTAAGTGTCTAAAGTCAGTTTTGAACTCAGGAAGAAGAGTCTTCCTGATTCCGAGCCTGATGTTCTATCTGCTGTACCACCTAACTGCCTGATAGCCTACATACCTCTTATGTAATAAGATTATACCTGTCTTCTTGTTGAGCTCAAATGATCTGTCTACCCTCTCAATTCTGAGGAATTTCCAAAATCAAATCTCTCTGAATCTGTTTCTGAAGTTGTGAAGTTAGTGCTTTCATGATGGTCACTGATACTGTTTCTATCCTTCTGTAGATTGCTCCACAGACTACATCAATGGACACTCCAACGGTTTTTGGATTCCAGTTTGTTGGTTTCTATATCCTATTGATATCTTGCACTGCTTGAATTTGGTTCTAGTCAGTGCTGGTATTCTAGAGCCATGGTATCCACTTTCATGCTGATATCATTGATTTTGGGAAATTTCAAATATACTTTGATGTTTCCTAATTGTAGGTAGGCTTGGTCACTCAATCTTCTAGGCTGTAAAAGCAGGATGATTGGAATATGATGGTAACTAAAGATCTACTCACCAGGACAGCATTGCATTCTACATTCTCAATATTCACTATCACCTTTATATAGGGTCTGATGAGTTCAGATAGGAAGGACCCATAAACAACTGACGGGTCCCACTTACTGTTGCAGTACTTCTTCCCCTGGTCCAATCACTTTTTCCCAAGTAGTGCCAAAGACAAATTCTCCTCTTAGGCACATTTAAACTGTATCTTAAACTGAAACCTTTCCAGTTATAACAAATGGTAGGTGTGTCTCAGTATTTGGTGTGTTTTTTTCTCCCAATAGGAGTGTTCATGGATCAATCTGTCATGCTCTCCATTTCCTTATCCCTTTATTTGTCTAAGAAGAAAAGTCCTGCCTTCCCCAAAGTTCCATCTTTTACCACATTTTCTATGAACTTCTGCCACTGAATCAAGATCTGCAAGTGTAACTTTCCTACTCTGTTTCTGTGACCCATATGTACAGTTCCTGAGGTATTTTGGATTGGTTTTTGTGAGATAAGCCCTCAACTGCTCAAATATTTTCATATGTTCTATAAGTTCATCACGAGTCAATGGCTATTTCTATTCTGCAGTGGTCTTTAGGGACAGCCTGATGTCAACCCACCCCTTCCTTGACCACATGGAAGGAAGGAAACAGGTCACCTCTGTGCCAGGTGTTGTGGTTAGTGCTTTTTACAAATGTTATCTTATTTGATTCTCACGACACCACAAGATAGGTAGTATTATAATCCTTATTTTACAGTTGTGAAACCTGAGTCAGATAGAGATTAAGTGACTTTCCCAGGGTCACACAGCTAGGAAGTATTTGAAGTTGGATTTGAATTCATGTCTCCCTGAATCTAACATGACTATGTCTGCTTCAAAGGGGTACCATTCCTCTTCCCACCATTCTCAATAGGTGGCTATTCACCTGAAACAAAAATTTTGACAATTTACCTTTGTTGATACTGCTAAACTTCAGAAATACCATTTCAGCTTTAAAATCAGGGCTGTAGAATTTTTCAAGTTTAGGAAAGAATTCCTAATGTGACCCAAGGGTTCCTTTTCCTCAGAGATGGTTCCTTAACACTTTTTGTCAAACAATTTATCTTTTCCTTCTTAGATGCCTGCCAGACAGAGTTCTGATGCATATTTGACCTAGACCTCAACTGGGTCTTTGCCAGAAGGGAAGACTCCTTTACTGAGGAAATTCCTATCTTGGGCCCAATAGGTTAGCTTTTGCACATAGCCTAAGCAGTAATGTATCTAGTCTTGGGCCTACCCACCAGTAAGCCTTTTCCAAGCAACTCTGTATTGCTTGCATTGATACTCCCTTGTATGATTCAGGAATCTATTTAACCCTTATTTTACTTACAGATGATATTCCTCTGTACAACACAGGGAAACTAGCCCATGTCTTACACTCCTTTATACCATTTAGGGCAGTGGTTCTCAACCTTCCTAATGCCGCGACCCTTTAATACAGTTCCTCATGTTGTGGTGACCCCCAACCATAAAATTATTTTTGTTGCTACTTCATAACTGTAATTTTGCTACTGTTATGAATTGTAATGTAAATATATGATATGCAGGGTGTATTTAAATTAAACATAACCACAGGTTGAGAACTGCTGATTTAGGGAAATTAAGTTTTGTCTTACCTACTGGGGAAGCTTTTTTATTCTTTCATAGAGAATATGGATCCAATATCATCCATGATAATAAATTTATTTCTTTTAGTGGATTCTTCTGGTCTTGTATTGCTATATAATACAATAGCTCTCTAATTCTTTTGCAGTTTCCTTCAATAATTTTATGGTATCTTCATAGTTCCCTATGAACTTCCATACCCATTGAACAATAGCATACTCCAAATGTAGCTTCTATATTTTCAAAAGATTGATCCCTATCTGAAAGTTTTAAGTACATACCAAAGCAGTTTTTATCTATTAAACATGCATTAGATCATCCTAGAGGATGATCCTATCCACTAACACAGCTGTTTATTGTTCAGTTATTTTAGTTGTGTCCAACTCTTTATGGCCCCATTTGAGGTTTTCTTGTCAAAAAAAAAATGGTTGCCATTTCCTTTTCTAGCTCATTTTACAGAGGAGGAAACTGAGATAAACACGATTAAGTGACTTGCCCTGTGTAACATAACTAGTAAGTATCTAAGGCCAAATTCGAACTTTCAGTTGAAATTCAAAGAAATACTCCATTTTGTGAAAGAAACTCTATTCTCTAGAGCTAACTTCTTTAGTGGAATAGTAATGAGGCCAATGTAGGCCAATGGTGCTGCCTTTCACCTTTAATGAGGACCAAGGAGCAATGTCTCTTGAAAGTGTGTATCGTTTGTGAAATTTTGCTGTTATACCTGTCAGGCATGAATTTTGTCATGTAGGCTCATTAAAGGAATGAAGTATCTTGCAGCTTGTGCGAAAGAATTAATGAAGGGACAGATCATGTTCAAAATAGAGTATGTCTACTCTACCTTTTTACTTTTTAGCCAATACTAGTTGTTTTGATAATTATTGCCAGCACTTTATCCGCTGGGTCACCTTGCTGTCTCACCAATACACACTTGGTACATACCGAAGTACGTGAATGGTCACATTCCAACAATTGAATTATAGGTAAACCAAGGGGCGGCTCGGTGGCACAGTGAATAGGGCACTGGCCCTGGAGTCAGGAGGACCTGAGTTCAAATTCGACCTCAGACGTTTGACACACTTACTAGCCATGTGACTTTGGGCAAGTCACTTAACCCCAATTGACCTCCAAAAGGTAAAAAAAAAAAAAAAAGAATTATAGGTAAACCATATCATTAAATTATAGTTTCAACAAGCACATTCTTATGGCACTGTTAGAAGGATTGAATAATTGTCTTACATATTTATGTTCATCATATGCAGCAGATTAAGTGCAACAGAGAAAAGTACCCAGGGGAAGCTTTAAAAATACAAAATGAAATAAAGCAAAATAATAACAAAAAAGAAAGCCAAAAGTAGAAAATATTTTTTAAAACCAGGCCATACAACTTTAGGGAGAAAGAAACAAGTGTTTGGTTTTTTTTTAAAATAAATTATGTATCAATTTTGTAAAATCCCCTCAAAAGTAACTTTTTTCAGAGAAATTATCAAGAAGAGATGAATTAATATCAGCTCACAAAACAATCAAAGAAAACGAAATAAAAATAAAATGTAAAGCAAAAAAGCCTGGAAATTTTCATAGTGAAAGTATTACTGAAATAACACTAGAAAAACACCTTGTACATAGACAATAAAGGTAGAAAGGTGGAAAAACAAAAAACAAAAACCACCCAATTCTCAAGGATTACCACCAGGAGGCACTGACAAATAATCTCCAGCTGAACAGTCTACTAATTGTGAATTTAAAAGCAACTTGCTTCTTCCAACCTTATGACTTTTTCAAATACTGTGGACTTTTAAAGCAAAGGAAATAAATGGCAGTCCCTTCTAATTTACTCATCACTCCCTCTCCCACCTCCAAACAAAAAAACAATAATGGATTTCAGCAATGGTTTCCTTTTTCCCTCTGAAGTATTCTTGTCTCTTTTTGTGCTTGGCTCTTTGAACACCTAGTCAGAAAATTTTCCTCTAGCAGAATTAACTTTTTTAGTATAAGAACAAACCCCAGGACTTTTAAAATCTTGCCTCCTGGGATTTTGTCCTCCCCTCATTCTCAATATCACTGCCAGCATTCAGGTAAGCAGAATTGATACAGATTCAAGTGACCATCCCGATTTTTAATACACATACATTGAGAAAATATTTAAAATACCGTTTTGAAGAAATGACCCTTTTAAATGTGACTGTAGCCTGCTGCCACATGTGGGTAGAGGGGAATCAAGTGCAGTGAGTTCCCCTCCATTCAGTTTTTTTCTGGCCAACTAGAAAGTAGTCACCACAAAGTTGCCTGGTCCTGGGATTCTTTTGCTTGGGAGTGGGTATGTCAGACACTGTTTGCCTCAACCTGTGCTTTGAAAAAGAGTTCAGCTATTGACCTTAATGCTTTTAAACCATCTTGGTTTTAAGAAATTATGGATCTGCTCTAGTTTGTCTGGAAAAGTAAATAATAATAATAATAATAACAAACTGTGGGAAAACTCTCTATAAGTTGTATCCTAACATGTTTCTTAACTATAGTTAATCACTTATACTATATTATATCTACCTGTACTTGCTTTAATTTTCTTGTTACATTTATTCTTGCTAAATTAATTTATCTTGTTAAAACAGAACTTTCTTAATAATAAGAATTCTGATTTTTCTTAACAATGATATTATTTTCACTCCCATACATTCCTGAATCCAATTAGTAAAATGATTTATTACAAAATGCTTTGTTTTTTTGTAACCAACCAGAATAAAATTTACCTTGATTTTGCTGGGGAGGGTGGTTCTGTATAAAAGAAAGTTTGCAGAAAAATCAAGTTGAGTTTGCACTCAGAAATACTGACTCAGTGCTGCTCCCTTGCAAGTAAAATAATTTGACTTTTAATGAGTGACTTGAAGTTTTATTTCAGATACTAACAACAGCTTGTATAGTTCAGCAAATAAGTTCCCACTGGGGCATTTTCCTGGTTTCAAGCCTCCACAATTTTCCATCCATCTACCATGTCACCGACTTGTCTAAAACTTACATGCTGGAGACTAGGGGCAAGCCAGACCCTCCTAATCTCTAACGATAATGACAGGTCTCTATCTTTCTCTTATTCCTCCTGACTATCTACTTGATCTTGTACTATATAATCAGTACTATATTTCTGCCCTCCCAGGTTCCACACTTCTCCAATCACCCCATTTTTTCTTGTTCTTTGGGACTAATCCCAAGGCCCCAGATTACTCTAATAATCCCCCTTGGTTCACTGCCAAGGGTATACACTGAAGGTTGGGGTGCCTAAAGTTGCCCCAGCCTTATGGCCCACTTGTTTTGACCAAGTATTTAGTCTGTAAGAGTGAGGGTGAGATAGGGGTGGGGGGTGAGAGGGAGGCAGAGTAAGAGTGACTCCAGTAAAGGAAGGAGTCTCTACCCATTCTTCAAGTTGGAACTCCCTAGTATTCTTCTACTAGGTAAACTTTGAAAGTTATTGCTTAAAATTTCCACAGCCAAGGAGGTGACAAGAAGATGGACTGGAAGTGGTGAAAGCACCTGGAATAACAGGCTAGGGAATTAGTCTTTGGTTATCTTTTCTGTAAGAATTACCCCTTGTTAGGATCTTTAAATTTTCCTCTTCCTATAATTGCTGACTTATCTGGAGTTTGGGGCTCTCTACTTGCATTAATTAATTAATCTCTAATTAATATAGAGGAGAACTGCCCTTGGAGGGCTCTTATTCTTCTTTCTTCCCAGGATTCCCAGAAAACAAGCATTAGATTTGGGGTGTACATAGTAGTTGTTTAATAAATTCTTGGTGAGTGAAAATTAAATTGAATTAACCCCAGCAAAATTGTTATAGGCATGTCTAAATACTTTGGTTTTAATTTTATTTGAAAGAATAGGTGATTTTATGCATGTCGTTCAAAAATGTTTTGACTCAGTATCCCATTGTTCCCAGCCCTGCTTATCAATCAGTGTTGAGGGAGTCTCGGACTGGGAAGGAGACAGCTAGTCTTTCTGTATTACGTGCTCTTTGTCACATACCACTACCCACAAATTGTCATGTTTTTGCTACCTGGGAGAGGAAGTGAGGTGCAAGGGTTCCACCTCTTTTGCTAAGGTGGACCTATCTGGATTATCTTAAAGTTACCTATAAAAGCTGTCCCCATCTTGAAGCCGTTGCTGATCTTCAGTGATCAGCCCATTGGTGTGTTGCTCCCTTGATGTACTTATAATAAATTCATTTTAATTTTCTTTATCTTGAGCTTGTCCCCATTAATCAGAGTGAAAAGCCCAAATGAAGAATTTTCCTTTCAGCAATGTAATTCATGAAAAGACAAGCATTCTTTTAGAGTACTATCCTAATTCCTCTCCGTTCATTGCAAGGGGAGGGGGACAGGGCAGCAGTGTTGGTCATTTCTTTTTTTCTATTTTTAAAAATGTATTTATTTTACATTCTTTTCTTTTTCAATTTTGAGTTTCAGATTCTCTCCCTTCCTCCCCTACTTCATCCACCCCCTGAGAAGGCAAACAATATGATATCAATAATACATGTGAAAACATGGCAAAGCTTATTTCTATATTAGCCATATTGCAAAAAAATAAGAAAATTGTACTTCGATTTGTACTCGGAGTTTATCAGTTCTCTCTCTGGAGGTGGACAGTTTTTCATTACGAGTCCTTTGGAATTATATTGGATCATTGTATTGATCAGAGGAACCAAGTCTTCCACAGCTGATTATCATTACAACGTGATTGTTATTGCACAAAGAGCTTCCAGTTCTTTTCACTTCACTTTACATCAGTTCATTTAAGTCTTGACATGTTTTTCTGAAACTGCCCTCCTCATCTTTTCTTATAACACAGTAATGCTCCATCACAATCACGCGCCACAACTTGTTCAACTATTCCTCAATTGAGGAACGTTCCCTCCATGTTCAATTCTTTGCCACAATAAAAAAAGAGTTGCTATAATATTTTTGTAATTATAGGTCCTTTTCCTTCTCCTTTAATCTCTTTTGGATACAGACTTAGTAGAGGTATTGCAAGATCAAAAGGTTTGCCTAATTTTATAGCCCCTTGGCCATCGTTAAGATTGTTCTCCAGAATGATTGGAGCAGTTAACTATTCTACCAACAGCTCATTAACGTACTTATTTTTCTCATCCTTTCCAGCAATTGTCATTTCTGATAGGTGTGAGGTAGAACCTCAGAGTTGTTAGAACCTCAGCCTTTCTCAAATCAATAGTTATTTAGAACATTTTTTTCATATGAATATAGATGGCTTGATTTCTTCTTCTGAAAACTGCCTGTTCATATCCTTTGACCACTTTTCAATTGATCAATTGAGGAATGGCTTTTATTTTTATACATTTGACTCAGTTTCCTATATGTTTGAGAAATGAGACTTTATTTATAAGAGAATTTGTTGTAAAAAAAAAGTTTAAATTACTTCATTGTCTGTAGTACTTTTTATCAAAATGTAGTTTTCCCGATTATCTATTTTAATTAGGTCTATTTTTACTTTTACTTTGTCTGAGATCATGATTGCTGTTCCTGCCTGTTTTTACTTCAGTTGAAGCATAATTGATTCTGCTCTAGCCCTTTATTTTAAGTGTGTGTGTGTGTGTGTCCTTCTGTTTCAAGTGTGTCTACTGTAATACACGGCATATTGTTAGATTCTTGTTTCTAATCCATTCTACTATTTGCCTCCATTCTATGGGCTAGCTTATCGCATTCACATTCACAGTTATGATCACTAACTGTGCATTTCCCTCCATCTTCTCTTTCTTTTTATCCTGTCCCTTCTTAAAAGTCTTTCTTCTGATCACAGCCTCTCCCAATCTGCCATTCCCCTTATAATTTTCCCCCTCCTTTATCTCTTATCCCCTTCCCTTCCTATCTCTTTATTGGGTAAGATCGATTTCTATACCCAACTGAATATATATATATATTCTTCCCTCTTTGAACCAATTCTAATAAAAGAGCTCAAGAATTGCCTGCTACAAAAATTTTCCCAACAGTTTTTGTCAAATAGTGAGCTCTTGGGGGCGGAGCCAAGATGGCGGCGTAGCAGCAGCAATATATCGCAGCTCTCACATAGCCACCCCCAAATACCCATGGAATAGGACTCTGGACCAACCTAGAACTTCAAAAACGCACACAGATACTTCCCACTAAAGTCAGCTCCGCTACGAGGAACTATCAGCACTGCGAACCGACACCAGCCTGGCCTGAAGCTCGGGCGGGAGGTGCAGAGAAAGCTCTCAATAGCTCTCAGGTGAGCAGAGGATTAGCACCAGCTGCGAGGAGGGGGGATTAGCACCAGCTGCGTGAGTGGGGATTGTGAAAGAGGGAGATAAGCGTCCAGCCAAAAGGTCTCCAAGAGCGGAAAAGCGAAAGGCGGAGGTTTTGCACCCGCCTCTGTATTGTAGCTTCCCGCCCTCGGCCTG
>JAQQSV010001791.1:0-23420 GCA_028646515.1 Pseudochirops corinnae
TCCTTTCCTTCCTTCCTTCCTTTCTTTCCTTCTTTCTTTCCTTCCTTCCTTCCTTCCTTCCTTCCTTCCTTCCTTCTTTCCTTCCTTCCTTCCTTCCTTCCTCTCTTTCTCCCTTGCTTCCTTTCTTCTTTCCTTCCTTTCCTCCATCTCTCCCTACTTCCCTCTCTCCCTCTTTTCCTGAAACATCACAAGAAATCTTAAGGCTTTCTGGTTAGATGTCTTTCTTAAGTACCATGCCTTAAACCCAAATGACTCTGGGTCTCATTGATTGGCCAACTATGAGTCCTAGCCCATGCCCCACTCCATCATTGTTTGGGCCTTCATGGCTCAGAGTAAATGTATGTAGAAATTATTTCTCTTTTGGTCAGAAACCCTGAGGGTCTTCTCCTCTAAGATTTATGTTTGTTTTTGACTAGATAGAGGAGGCCATTCTTTGTCTCATTACTTACCTAGTCTTAATAACTAAAGGGACATTGCTTCAGTCAAACTGAGACCTCGGAAAAACCTTAACTTAAAAAGGTCAACATCTCCCACTGTGCATCCAGCACCGTCTTCAGTCATTCTGATTTATAACTTGCCCCTAGACCCAGATGGCTCCAGAAAAGGGAGTGATGGTGGTCACTTTAACAGCCCTCTCTCACTTAAATCTAATTCACTTGCAAGTCGTGGCATCACCTTCCTGATGTTCCGGTCCTAATTGAGAACAGAGCCCAAACAGCAACAGCATATGCTGGTTCTGTGACCCTGGACAGATCACAATCTCTCTATTCCCTGAGTATGTACCTATCACAATAAATTGCAGAGGCAATGCTAGCATGCATTAGTAGAAGAAAATGATTAGGAGGTGATGAATGCCAACACGATCCTGTCATCTACAATTGGCTTTCCCTTTCCTCAGCTGTATGAAGTGAGTGCCCAATTCCACTTCCCTTGAAGCATTGCTAGTGAAAAAGATGTAAGTGGAGCATTTAGTAAGATAGGACCAGATCCAGATTTAGGACCCTGCTCAACATGTTTGCTAAACTGGCTGTAGATTCAGGGAGGCTGGACGATGAATTCTGTCTGTGTTTGAATATGTGCACTTTACTTTCTTATCCTTAGTTTCCTCATTCATCAAGTGGATATAAAAATATCATTAGTGTTAAACTCATGGGCGTGTTATGAGGTTCCCATAAAACAATTGGCAAACTTTAGAGTGCCTTATAAATGTTAATTATTTATATAGGATAGCTCACTCACATCCACAGTCGTCTCTGACTCACAATATACCTGTTTTCCTTCATTGTTCCTGGGAACATTCATTTTCTCAGCATCTTGATTAGTTCCTATTTGCACAAAAATAATGTATACACATTATTTTCAAAAGCTCGATAATAAGGTGTGTTCCTAAGCTACATTTTTAATGGTAAAACTTTTTGGTAATATTCATATGATAAATGTTTTAACTAGAGGACCTGGTTTCTTCCCTGATGGAGTTATTAACATTATGTTAAAATAGACCTCAGAATTTATCTTGACTAGGTCTCTGATCAGTATGTCTTTTCTACAAAGGCGAAGAAAAGATACATGTTTTCTGGAGGAGGTGATTAATTTTTATGGAACTCCCCAAGGGATTGTTGCGACCATAGTAAAATATATTTGTATGAGTAAAGTCACTTTGAGTTTCAATATCACCCAAAGTGAAAAGGGACAGGTTAAAAAAAAAAAAAAGACACATTAAATTTTTTTTAAAGCAGTAAACTGCCTTTGGTCTAATTTTCTTTAAAAATACTCTTTCTGAGATTTGCATATTTTTACTTTTTTTTCACCTGAGGCAAATTAGCAGTGCCACAGCTTGTGAAAGCAGAGCTCCTAATGGAGAACCCTGATAGCTTACTAAAGCAAGACTGAGCGCTCAGGTATGGCACAGTAATTAAAGATATTAATGTGGATTTGATGCATTTCACTACCCTGGTTAATTTTTATGGCTTAACTTGCCCTAAGTGAGACATAATCAGTATAAAAGTAAGAAACAGCTGCAAGCTTTGATTCCGCACCAAGGATTTTGTGCCAGTGGGCTCATTTATCCTTCATACCAAGTAAATAACTAAATGTCACCTGCCTCTTCAAATTAGGCATGGGCTCCTGCTAGGGGCAGCAATGATGTCAGTGGGGAGAATCCAGGTCGGTCATTTCAAGATCACAGATGTCAGGAGGCTATTGGCATTGGGTTGAATATTTTGTTTTCATTATTATCATCATATTAAGAAAGAAACAGCATGGACCAACCTCTGTGCCTCCTTGTCATAGCTAAGGTACCACTGGTCTTGTGTGACATTGAAATGCTTCCAGTCGTTCATTCTAATCTATTTCCATTGTAATTTAATTAAAGTTGTTGTTAGTTATGAACAACAGATATTAAACAGCAGAAGGATTTAAGGATGTAGGGGAAACTATTTAAGCATCATTTATTAAGCAGGTGTGTTCAGATATGCAAAGAAGCCCCTCATTCTTTTGTGTCGTTTAGTAAGGGAAATTCTAGAGCAAATTCAAAGGAAACACATTTTGGATCAATATGGAGAGAAACTTGTTCGCAATCAGTGCTCTTCTAGACAGAACTTGAACTTGTAAGCTGGGCTCCTAAGATCTGATTGGAGACCTTTGATTTCATCTTATCCTGTCTAGAGTTCCCCCAGCCACTTAATTTTCTCTAAACTATCCTGTCTAAATGGCAAACCTCCTTCTACCAGAGTTTAATCAGCCACATCTAGAATCCAAGAGTCAGGTTGTTGAGGACCAGTATGGAATTTCCCAATTTTCTCTAACCCAGGCCACCTGCATTCTGACTTCCTGCTTTGCCTGTTCTCTACTTTGCCCCATCCTTCTATTTGCTTATTGTGGTTCCACTATATGTTATCTTTTTTCTTAGTATCTAAGCTAAATGAAGGTATTTGCTTATCACAAGTACCAAACATAGGGTTTTATCATTTTTCCCCTACTAATTTAGCAGTCAAAATATGGCCAGCATTGTCAGGTGGCAAGTTTTCTTGGGAAATTAGGTAATTGCATATTGTTTGTTCACTCATAGAGGTTATTGGGTCTTCGATAAGCAAGACTAGGACTTTTCAAAGGGGTAGACTTAGGTTTGATGGAAGGAAACTTTTCCTGACCATTGGATCTATGTCAAAGTGGCACAGAATAAGAAATCTTAGGAGGTGATGGATTTCCCAAACTGCAGGTCTTTAAGTAAAAATGGTATAGTCTCTTACTTCTAAAGTAGAAGAGCATCATGGTCAGGTATCATTTGGACTAGATGGATTCTGAGACCACTTCCAATTCAGAAACTCATTCAGTGGATTAGACTTAGGGTTGTCTGAAATCCATTTCAATTTTGAGACCCTGTGATTCTGAGAGTTCCATTTAATGAAGACCAACAGATGGGTGGCATTAAATGAAGATGGGTTTGTATCCTATCTCATATTTCAATGGTTATTGTACTAGATTAAGACTAAACATTTTGACCAAAAAATTCCCATCTCAGAATCATTCACTGTATTTGCTGCGTTGGTCAAGGTACTTAATTTCTTTGAGCTTCACCTGTAAAGTAAAGGGTTAGATCAGGTGATGTCTAAGTCTCCCATCAGCTCTTAATCTGTGCTCTCATTTTTTTTCTCTTACCTGTGACTAAAGGGGTGATCAGTGAAATATCTGAGTCTTAATTTCCTCACCTTGAGGTTATTGTGTTAGAATTGAGAATGAATGAGATATTGTATGCAAAGCACCTCTTAAATCTGCCATATAAAATACTTTGTATATGTACTTTAAAATTCAACTATTGTTTTTATTTTTTCAGCAGTTCTCTTAGAAAAAAAAAGTAAGGTCAGTATTGGTGATATACACCTATAACCTTTGCGACTAGACAGGCAGATCATTGGAGTTCAGGAGTTCTCAACGATAGTCTTAAATTTCATCAAGAACATATGTGTGTTTATACATACACACATATATGCACATATATATGTATATACATACACATATATCTATGTGCTTAGATATATGTGTATGTCTGTATATATGGTATGTATGTATATACATGTGTATAAATATATGTATATACATGTACATACACATATGAGTGTTTATGTATATGTGTGTGTATGTATATGTATCATATACACACACACACACACACACACACTCCCAGAGTCCAGTACCATTATTTTGATCCTTCGGCAGCTAAGGACTATCCGGCTCCCTAAGCAGGAACTAACAAACCCAGATAAGAAACAGAGTTAGAGCCTGAAAGAAATAGGAAAATGAGAGAAAGAGAGCAATAGGAAGAGAACAGGAGAAAGAGAGGGAAGAAAGAGGAGGAATAGAGGGAGCGTGGGTAGGACATCATGAGTAAAACTCTTATAAATGGATAAGTGCCTCACAATTCAGTAGTTCCAAGAATCATTTTGATCTTAACTTGGTGTGGTCAGTTGATTTGAGGGATATTCTTGATAATACTGTTAGAAATTCTTCTAAATCTCTCTCAATACTTATACCTTAAATTTAATGTATTGCCCTGTGGCTGATGAGGTTTAGAGTTACAAGGATCCCAAAGTACTGAGGTTCAGGGCAGAGTAGTCTGAAAAGATTTCACAGACTCAAGAAGTCTTCCAGTCAGCCAGCAAAAAGTTTATTATGACAGTAAAAAAGACAGGCAGAGCTCCTTTAGGGAGCTCACAACCTAACAGGAGTGATGCTAAAGCTTATATAGAAAAAGCACAGTGAATTGTGTGGCACGTATGCTAATTAGTCTAGGAATATAAGTTTTGGTAACTTAGGCACAGACATCATTCACTACCAGAAACCCTGGCAGCAGGAGACTTCTTAGAGGTCTCTGTACAACTATGTCTTTAAAAAGATAGCCTTGGGAGTTCACATCTATGATTTGACATCTGGATTGTATACAATAACTGTGGGAATCAGTATGTTATAATTCTGCTGGTACAAGATAGTTCTGTTCATACAAGAAAAATTCTACAGAGGTCAGCTTATTCTTGTAACAAGGTAAGGTACTTTGCCTCCCTGGGGCCCACTCCTGAGTTATTGCCAGAAATAGGGTCTTTAGTCTGGGGAGAGGTATGGTCCTAGGTCTTGGGTCCAAGCATAAGCACCCCATTATAATCATCACCAAAAACAAACAAACAAACAAAAAACAAAACAAAACAAAACTCCCAGAATGTTATTTCCTTATTGTGTGTAGCTTCAATTAAAAAAAAAAAAAAAAGAAAGGAAGCTTTGCAGAGGCTTCCCTGAAAGTAGGTTGAATAACAGTTTACATCTAAAAGCAGTTACCTTTTACTACATCAAAACTATAAGAAATTTGAAAAATTAAATAATCAAGCAAAGAATAAGAGAAGGTGAAGGAAAAGAAATGGTTAAAAGTTAAATTAAAATGTTTAAAGGAAAAAAAGTATTTGAAAGAAAAATGGAAATAAAAGAAGGACAATTATCAGAAATCATTACGACCTAGTTAAAGACCTCCAAAACTAAAACATAAGTTGAATAAATCAAGAAAAAAAAGTAAAATCACAAGATTAATGGAACAGAAACTAACAGATTTAAGCAACTTAACCTGAGAAAAAGAAGTTGACTGATCTATAAATAACTTCCTGAAGACGGGGCAGGGAATATATTTCAGAAGGATTTATAAATATTGTTCATATATAACTATTATTCTTATAAAAATGTATGCATGGTTAACTTTTTAGTTTAATCTGTATATTTAACATTTTTCTATTACTTTCATAAGTCTAGACAAATAACAGAAAAAATGATCAAGCCTTTATTTGTAGCATTTGCCACTTTCCAGAGTTATAAATGATCAAACTGAAAATTTAATAGTTGGCTCTCATGAGCTAGTTTGATTTGGCTCCAGTGCAGCAATGAATTTATGAAATATTAAGGAGCAAATAACTTCTCTGCTTCAAATTTATTTCACAAAAAGGGGAAAAATGCCTCAAATACCTAATATTCTTTCTGCAATATAAATGTTGTCATGATACTTAACTAGTAAAAGATCATATATTGAAAATTATAAAAACAATATATTAGTAAATCTTGATATAACATTATTAAAATATATTTTTAAAACTGTATCAATAATTTCACGATGAGGTGATAGAATTTATACGATGATGAAAAGGATAATTTTTAACATTTGAAAAATTAAAATATAAAACAGAAGCCACCGAATTTTATCAATAGAAAGAAAATGTTTTCTATAAATGCATCATTGATTGCAGTGTTGATGAATTTGTGAACTGATTCAACCATTCTGGAGAACAATTTGCAACTGTGATAAAAGGACTATAAAACTATGCATATCATTTGAACCAGCCATAATCCTATTAGTTCCATATCCCAAAGAGACCGTGAGAAGGGGAAAAGTACCTACATCTACAAAAATATTTATAGCAGCTCTTTTTGTGGTTGCAAAGAATTAGAAATTAAGGTTATGCCTATCAATTGCGGAATGGCTGAATGGGGAATGTAAGGGAATACTCTTGGGCTCTAAGAAATGTTGAGCAGAGAGATTTCAGAAAAACCTAGAAAGACTTGCATAAACTGATGCAAAATGAAATGAGCAGAACCTGGGAGTTAAACACATGAACATCGTGCAATGATAAGCAATGATTGACTTATCTCTTCTCAACAATACAATGATCCAGGAAAGTTCCAAAAGATTCCCAATGGAAAATATTACCCCGTGTCCAGAGAAAGAATTGATAGAGTCGGAATGTAGATCAAAGCATACTATTTTCACTTTATTAATGTTTTGTGTAGTTTTTTTCTCTTTTGTTCTGTTTCTTCTTTCACAACATGAAATGTTTTACACAATTGTACACATATAACCTTTATCAAATTGCTAATCATCTCAGGGAGGAAGGAGAGAAATAAGGGAAAAGAAAATTTGGAAGTCAAAATTTTACATTAAAAAATCTTAAAATTGCCTTTCCCTATAATTGGAAAAAAATATTATTTACAAAGAAAAAAAATGCAGTATTTATATAATATAAAAAACATCTAAAACAGGAATAATAGGGCTTTTCCTTACTATGATGGAAAAAATTTATCCACAAAACCAAATCCTTGTATTATTTGTAATAGAAAAACAATAGAAGGTTTCTGAATAAAAACAGAGGTAAATAAAATATATCCATTGTCCCTATTATTACTTGTTTATCGTGATAGCACGGCAACTGAGTGATGCAGTGGGTCGAGTGCTGGGCTGGGCCTGAATTCAGGAAGACTCGTCTTCCTGAGTTCAAATTTGACCTCAGAGACTTACTAGTTGTGTGATCCTGGGCAAGTCTCTTAGCTCTATTTGCCTCGGTTTCCTCATCTGTAAAATTAGCTAAGAAGGAAATGGAAAACCACTCTGTATCTTTGCCAGGTAAACCCCAAATGGGGTCACAAATAGATATGACTGGAATTACTCAACAACAATGATAGAAATAGTTAATATAACAGCCACCACCAAAAAATTGCATAATTACTCATAGGCAAAGCGACCACTTTATAATTATTTGTAGATAGTATGGTTATATTTTGAGGCAGTTAATAACTTCTGTAAAGTATTTGGATACAAAATGAATTAACAAAACAAATTTGTCTATCTCAACATCATTAATAAAATATTAAAATATTAAAAAGTGAAAATTTACTAAATATAATAAAAATATATCAAATATCTAGAAATCAAACTACAAAGAACACAACTGATAGCTTGTACAGTGTTGTATATTTTTAAGAAATGAAAGAAATAATTAGAAAGATGGTCAGTTTTCATGATTGGATTATAGTAATATATATATAAGAAATTAATATATATGACAAAGGGTTAAATAATTTGATTTTATCAATAACAGATTTCATTTCATATCAATCACATTTCAAAAAAGGATATTTTATAGATCGGTGAATTAAAATTGTTTTGGGGAATAAATTGTCAACAATTTAGCAAGGAAAGATATAATGGAACAAAGGAAAAATGGGTGGGTTTGTTCCTTGAGATCTCAAATCATACTATAAAAAATTGAAAATCAAAAAACACATGGTACTGGGTAGATATAAAACTTATTAGTGTAATACATGATAAATAGGATTTTGAAATAAATACTAATAGCAGTCTTAGTTTTAATGAGTACAAGAACACATGGTGCTGACAAAAGGAATGTTTTATTTAACAGAGAGCTGATAGGAAATTTAAAATAAATCGGAATGTAAATAAACAAAAATAAAGAGGATTTATTGGTAAGTTAGCATTATATCCCTGAAAATTCAATGCAAAAAAATGGTTAAATTTTAAAAATTACACCTAGAAAAATTATATGAGAATGGAAAGTTTTATCTTTCACAGTTATGCCTAAAGAGTCTATAGTAACCTCCTATCTTGTACCTGAAACCTGCCATGTATGCTATCTCCCCTGTTTAGAATGAGAGTTCCTTGAAACAGAATCTTCAGGCCTTTTCTCTTTATATCCCCAATGTCTGGCACATAGTAGGAGCTTAATAAGATGTTTTCCTTCCCCCTTCCCTCCCTCTCTCCCTCCCTTGATTCCTTCTTTCTTCCTTCCTTGATGTAACAGCAAACTGCACCACTGGAGGGAGTTACCACATCAGGACTTGTGCACACTGATGAAATCACAAGTTTAGAGTAATACATACACACCTGCGTGTACATATGCACACCCACAGAGAGTTACACATACAAGTTACTATTTTTTTTCACAATACGAGCCAGGGATCCTAATAAGAATGTAATACACACACACGCACACATACACACACATATACACATACACACACATATACACATACACACACGGGTATGTATATGTGTGTGCATGCACATATGTGTATGCTCACATGCACATATGTGTATATATTATACACATGGGCATTTGTATCTTGAAGGAGCACATATATGCACACATTATACTTATACGTCCCTACATACATGCATACACATATACACACCATATTTCAGTTGTTTGAGTTGTGCCTAATCCTTTGTGACCTCGTTCGTGTTTTTGTTCATTTGATTTTGGTAAAGCTAGTGGAGTAGAATTTCATTACATTCTTCAGCTCATTTAGCAGACGGGGAAATGGACGCAAGCAGGGTTAAGTGACTTGCCCAGGGACACACTGATAGTAAGTGTCTGAGGTCACATTTGAATTCAGGTCTTCCTTACTCTATTCCTGGCACTCTGTGCCACCTAGTTGTGTGCACACACATATACATCCATAAATATATATCATATGTATACACACATACATACACATGCATTTGGATAAGATACATAGACATACACATATACATATACATAACATATACCTATACATACACATACACATAGACACAGACATAGACATAGACATAGATATACACACACATAATATATTTTCTGTATGAGCATGACTGGGGCTTTAGTTGTCTCAGATACATTGATACTAGCTTAGACTCCAGTTGAACTATTTTGAGGCTGGGCCACTTGTTGAATGAATTTCCCAACATTATATGAAAACTCACACATACACACCCCTAGACAAGTGGTATGCCATGTCTAGAATACATTCCTTTCTCTCAGTCACCACAAAGGACACATTGTATCAAAAACAGCAGTAACAACAAAGCCTGAAACAAACAAGCAAAATAAAAATAAAAAATAAAAACCCTCTCAGCATTACCCCAGCCAGAAAGCCTTTCTTGATCCCCACCAATTATACTCCATCTCCCTTGAAATTACTTTTGCAAACTATGTATTTCCTTATATAAATATAAATTATAATATGCCAGAGAAATAATAGTCCCATGAGATTGAGGCCTGTTTGGATTATCTTTGCAAACTCATGGTCAAATAGTTTCTTATACAAGATAGATATTTAATAAATAATTGCTTTTTAAAACTGTATTGAGGGGTGGCTAGGTGGCTCAGTGAGTAGAGTACCAGCTCTGGAGTCAGGAGGACCTGAGTTCAAATCAGCCTCAGATACTTAACACTTACAAGCTAAGTGACCTTGGGCAAGTCCTTTAACCTGAACTGTCCTGCCTTCCTCCCTCCAAAAAGCAAAAAAAAAAAAAAAAACTGTATTGAACTGAATTTTGTCTTTAATATAAACATGGGTTGAGTAGCTTAATTTTAAAGTTATTTTGTTCTAAAGTTATTAATAAGTCACTGGGAAATCTATAATTCTCTAGGTATGTATTTAGGTATGTAGAGGGTTATAATTATCTGACTTTGGTTCTATGTACTATCTAGCCTTCATTATTATGTAAAACAGGGCATTATTTGGCCCATGATGCTCCTGATTCTTTATTGAATAATGTCTTGCCTTATTAGCACTTTGATATATACTCTTCTCTCTGCAACTCTCTGTGTGTGTCTCACGATATTGGTAAACAACATGTTTAGTTATTCCACATTATTCCTTAGCCCCATGAGGATTTCAGCATAGAAGAAAAATATTTTGTATATGACATTTTATAGTGCCTCCTTAGTTGACATGCTCTGGCTTGAACTTCCAAACTGCTTTTGAAGAGTAAGAGTAAAGTTGGTGTCAAGTTGTATTTTCATGTTTTCACCTTTATTTCTTTTTTGAATCTTTACTCTCATGACTGAGGGGGTTCATAAGCTACTGATCAAAAATGAGGAGAAAGGATAGAGAAACAGTAAAGAAGTAAAAATAAATCCAAGTATAGATTGGGATACAAATATGCGTTTTCTTTTTAGCATAGAAGAAAACCTGATTTTCTTTGTAGTTCTTTGTACTTTTCAAAGTTCTGTTGCATCTATTATCCCAGTGATCCTCATGATAGGACAAGAGGTAACCCATATTTTTACAGAGATAGAAATAAATTGAGTGATTTTCCTGGAAGCACATAGAGAGTGGTGTCTGAGCTAGCTTGATAGTGCAGTAAGTAGAATAATAGACTAGATTCAGGAAGACTTGAATTCAATTTCTGCTTCAGATATTTACTTGCCATGTTACTGGATCAACTACTTAAAATATACCAGTCTGTTTCCTCATTATTGAAAATGGAGAAAATAATTGCACCCTCTTCTTTGGATTATTGTTAAAGTCAAAATGACATGGAAGGTGCTTTGTCAACATTATTATTATGTATAAATTCTAGGTATCATCATCATTGACTTTTCACTTAGAACTTTTTGAATTGTACCAGACTCTCACACAGGAAAGCAAACTATTGAGCCCTGAGGTATTATTTCCTACAACAAATCTTTACTTCAACCATAAATGGTCTTTTAATTGAGTACAGTTATGAAATCCCATTAAATATAAAAAGAACATTTTCACATTAAGTAGAGGTGTGTATATGGGTCTATTAATGATTTCTTTTGTTAACAAAAATTTCAATCCCTTTTACTTTCTCAGTATTTTATTGATAACTGTGGAGGTAATTTCTTAATTATATATTGAAATCATGAATGGTTAGTTAGGAAAATGTGGGATAAATTTGAAATGTGTCTACATAATTAATATTCTGTTCATTTACAGATTAATTTTTTAAAGACTGAAATGGAAAGAAAGAGCAAAATGATTCGAGATCTCCAAAATGAGGTAAGAATCACTTTAAGGAAGATTATATTAAAACCAAAGAAAATGTATATCCAACAGCATTATTACTGGGTCATGGATACCATGCTATTTTACCTCCCATATATCTTCTGGTATAGAATAACAAGTATATCATGCATAACTTCCTTCTGGATAGCTGAGAAATGGAATATAAAGTGTTCAGCCACATTGCTTATGATATCTCCTACTAAAGACTCTACTTTGTGCCATTTTTTTTTTCATATACCTCTTTTTTGAGTAGCCATCTTTATTTTCTACTGTGGTCATAACCTCTTCTCCTTTGCTTCTGTTTTTATTGACTTTGGTTTATGAAAACTAGAGGAGGAGGCAAGTCTACTGTCTAATTTAGAAGGAGCATTGCAGCTACCTCCTAATGAATTAATGTGCTTTTTACCTGTATTACACAGATGTACCTTATGCACTTATTCTCCTTGCCACTTAGAGTAAATGGATGAGTGAGCCATTGAATAGATTAGCATTCTTTGTACCTATAAATTCAGAATTCATTGCATACTAGCCAATATATAACCTTATTCAATAGTTTCCCTAATCTGAGTCAAGAAAAAAAAAATCACATCGCAAATTTTCTTATATATAGCACCATGGAAAAAAGAGAGACAGAGAGACAGAGAGAGAGAGACAGAGAGAGAGAGAGAGAGAGAGAGAGAGAGAGAGAGAGAGAGAGAGACAGAGAGAGAGAGAGAGAGAGAGAGAGAGAGAGAGAGAGAGAGAGAATATTAAGCTTTTTGAGACACAAATCAGAATAAATGCGTGTGAGACATAGAGAAAGGGAGAGAGAATTGAAAGCACAATTTGTCAGGAGGGACTTCTTCCTTCTACTTCATCTTAATGATTTTCTCTTCGATCCATTTAAAGAATTGGGTTGAGCTTGAACATCTAAGTTTGTTGCTCAAATGCTTCTGGTTGTAATTGTTATTTTTGTAAAATATTAACAGGAATGTGTTTGATGGTGAATGATCTTATTGATTCCTTGATGAAGTGATGGATTGGGTATTTTTAGGGTCTTACAGAGTACAGAGTTAATAGTATTCTGTAGCCTTTAGTCCATTTTTCATACAAATGAAATCATGTCCATTGGATGTCATTTGACAACTTTAATGTAGAAGAGAAATTACCAAAGTACTACCAATGAGGGAGAGGGTGGGGATCTTCCAGGCTGATTGCTTATCCGAATCCTGTCATTCTCTGTCTAAGGGTATGGGCTGTTGACTGATGTGGGTGTCCAGGGAATTCATTTATTAACTTAGATTTAAGAAGGACATATACAGAAGATGGACGCAAAGGTAATTGACATGTGATGCATGCAAAAGCGTGACACATCCTATAAAAGTAGTTGAGTAATGCCAGAGTTCACCAGATAGAGGTTTTGAAAGTGAACAACAACAAAAAAGGATGTCATTGCTATTGGGATGGGAATAAAAAAGAGGTAGAACTGCTAAACAAGAAAAGAAGATGGCAAAAACTGTTGACAGAGAAGACAAAGCTACAGAACTGTTCTTTTGCATTTTTTTTTTCTGCCAAATAAAGTAGTCTCTGAACCTGTGAGGACAGACCCAATATGGCAATCAGACCTCAGTACCTAAGTAAGAGAACAATTAACTGATCTAGATAAGTATAAATTCCTTAGCTCAAATGAATTATATGGTCACAGGGATGGAACAAGTGCATAAAAAGCACTCATGTTTTGGGCTGAGCACTTTACAGATATTATCCCATTTGCTTCTCACAATAACTCTATGTGGTAGGCAGTATTTTTGCCCCCATTTTACAGTTGGGGAAACTGAGACAGAAAGCTGTAAAGTGATTTGCCAAAGGTCACACAACTAATCAGTCTCAGAGGCTGAATTTGAACTATGGTCTTTCCTGACTCCAAATCCAGTGAGTGTTCTAGTTATTGGACCACATTCAATATTGAATGAATTAGTAGGCATGCTTGCTAAGTCAAATTTGACTCAGTGATTGGTGAGTGGTCTTTCAAATATTATGAAGAGTGAAAGTAAGGCAGAAGAATCCAAGACAATATTATGGAGAAACTGAAGAAGGGCAACTCCCTAATTAAAAAAACAAAATGAGAGAGAGTAGTCTGCAAGCCATATTTTGTAGTCAGCTATAACCAAGGGACTTTTTTGACTTTGATTCCTGGGAAAAGTCTGTAATTTATTATTTAAAGTCATGGTGGGTGAACATATAGAAAAGGAAACTGTTTTCACTAAGATCAATATCTTGATGCCCCCCCTGGAAAGAGAAATCCATAAAGAGGGCCTAAGGTAGCCATGCTTTACTCTGTGCAATTTAACATTTTTATCCATGTATTTAACTAACTGCAAAGAGACTTTCACATAGGATTCAGGCACCATGCTAAGCACTTTACAGATATCATCTCATTTGATTCTCACACAAACCCCATGAGATAGATTTGTAGATGACACAAAGCAGCTGATTGAGGTAGTACACATTAATAGGTCATAGAATTAGGAGAAACCGAATGAACAAGATGGAATTGAATAAGGATAATTTACAATATACAATGTCCTCTAAAAGTTCGAGATGGAGAGGCATAGCTGAATAGAAGCTCAACAGAAAATAAAACAAATCAAAAAGTACTTGGAGGATTCCAAGCTTATTGTTGATCATTGTAGTGTTATGGCAATGAGATTACTAATGTAGGAATCCTTTTCCATTGGGTTGGACTTAATGGTCTCTCTTTTGCTTTCCAATTTTAAGATTTTATGAACTGGTGACTTTTCCACAGATTTTCTTTATTTAATCTAAGATGTAGAATTAGGGACAGGTAGGTTTCCAGATAATTCATACCATGTATTATTTTGAACAAGTCATCTTAGGGGAACTCTCAGCTGGTTACTAAATTCTTGATTCACTATTGCTCTTTATTCTTACTTCTGGGCTTTGTCAGCTCTGCACCACTTTATTATTGCAAAATAAATTAGCTCCTAAATACATCCCCAAACAAAAAATGTGAATAAACTTGACTTTGGAATGCACAACGTTGAACTTATTTATGTTTATTGGAGTCAAATGGAAAGACTGATTTAAAAGAAAATTGCAGGCAATTATGTTTTTGTTTTGTTTTTCAACTTGGCTATGAGGTTGATTAGAACCATAGATTGTTCATTATTCCTAATATTTTCTAAAGGTTGACTTTTCTCAAATGCCTCCCACTTTTATAACTAAATATGTGATTTTTTTCCCAGAAAAACAAAATCTGAAGGGCAAAATAAAACTATTGCATGGATTTTACATGTGGTATATACATTAAAGACTCCTTCTCCCCACACTCAGAACTTGGGATTTAGATTTCCACTTTTTGAGGTAAAAATTGAAAATGATTGTTACAGAATCACAGTATTTAGAGCTGGGAATGATGGTAAATGTTATCCAGCTAAACACTTATACTTTATAATTGAGGAAATTGGAACATGGAACAAAGAAAAAGACTTCCCAGTCTTACTGATCCTAAGTAGCAGAGTTCTGATTTAAACCCAGACCTCTCAAGGATAAAGTAAATTTTACATCTGAGAGGATATAGTTCATGTAACGGATGCTCAGGCATTCCTCAAGAAATTTCTCTTTGACTGACTTCTTCTAACACTTTCTCCCTTGAATAATTCATTCTTTCAAATGACCTCAAATATTACTACTATGGTGATACTACCAACCCTGTCTCTCCAGGCAAGACATTAGTGCTAAATTCTGGAATAACACGTATAACCATGTGTCTCCCCCTTGATACTCTACCTATCTTCCAAAATTCTTCCTCTTGACTTACATATGTTTGTCCATCTAATTATTAGTTATATCCTTTATGTGGGATGAAAACCTGAGAATACATGTTTAGTTCTCTCTTATTCACCCTATCTAATCTATCATCAACTTTTGATGACTTGAGGTCATGCTTTATGTCCTTGAGTATATTGGATATGTCATAATTTTGCTGAATGATGTTGGATATCTCCCCACCCCCATCACAGACCGCTATGTGTCTCAGAGAGATTAAACAATTTGCCCAATAGCAAATATATAATATGGAGAGAAAGGACAAAAATTCAGGGTTTATGATTGCAAGTTCACCTTTTCTGACACTTCAGGTCATCTCCTTTCCGTACTGGGTGATTAGGGAAGCCTCCTTATAGAGAATAATAGGCCCTGGAACATTTTTGAGACATTGTCTAGTCTGACCCTCTCATTTTGTATATGTGGAGATAAGAATGTGACACTGAAATGACTTGCCCAAGATCACAGAAGGAATGCATTATCAAAGCTTGATTTCAAGTTTAAGTCTTCACCATTCCAATCCAATCCCCTGTTTCACTGTGCTGTTGCCCCACTGTTATTGTAAAATGTGACAAACTTACCCATCCCCATCTAATAAATCATTTTTGAACTAACAACTATAGATTTAATTTATTCTGAAGATAAATGACTTGTCTTTTAAAATGTAGGAGTCAGTAACTTTTAATAGTCTATGGTAACAAAATCCAGCTTCTGTTCAACAACCTTGCAGAGGCCTTTGAATCTGTGCCAAATCAGGTCCATGATTTCCCATTCAGAATAAGAAAGTCATTCAAGAAGCCTTTCCTTCCTAAATGTATCCCACCCAAAGTCATAAACCCAGAACTACTCCCATCCAATATGGCAGCAGAAGGTTAAGTAAGCTCTGTTTTAAAAGGGCAAAGAAGTTGTTCTTTGTATGTGAGAAAGTCGTGGTAGTTTTAATGTATTGGAACACTATCAAAGCAGGTACATTTTGTGTCTGCTGCTGCTGCTGAATTTCATCTTTTCTAGTTTAGAAAAAAAAAATTCAAGGAAATAGAGTCTAATCAGAGCCAGAGCATATTAAAGTCTAACTCCCCTTCTCAGTCATTTTCCTGGAATTGCACAGAGGTGCTCAAAAAGAACGATACCATTCAGATGACTATTAGCAGAAGCAGCCATAGTTGGACATTTCCTACCTTTCTATAATTCAGGAAAATCAATCAACAAGGTAGAAAGAATATTGATGGGAGTTCACAATTATGGAGCTCTTTGCAGTTTGATATGATACTTTTCTTATAACACACTTGTGAGATCAGTATGCGCACAAATCTGATTATTCCAGTTTTACAGGTGAGATAACTGAGGCTCTGATATGTGAAGGAAGTGTGGTTACTTGAAATTACCTGATCACATTGGGTTGCCTGAGATTACCCAGTTAACAAATTCCAGAACAAGTATTCCCACAGCAATCTTCTGACTAAAGTTTTGATGTTTTGATTCTATATCACCATGCCACCCTGCTAAGTGAATATATTCACATTCAGATCATCATACTGATTTGTTGGAGTAGTTCTGTCTTCATGAAAATTTCTGCCATATTGCTGAATGGTAAGCCCATGATGCTAAAAATGAGGTTGTCTCTAAATTATATATTTCCCATATCAGAGTTCAGCAAAGGGTCAGGGCTCAATGAATGAACGCACGTTTCTATGTTTGAATTCCTGCTGAATGATTGGATCATAGATTCAGAATTGGAGAGGCCCTTAAAAGTCATATAGTACAAGTCCTTCATTTTATAGAAGGAGAAATTGAAGTCCCGTATTTGACTGAAGGTCACACGATAAACTGACAAGCAGGAATTTGAACTCAGATCCCATGATTCTATAGTCAACACTCTTATTTCAGCATGCTTTCCACTGAATGCATCACAATGCATCCTTTCTGCTTGACTTTCAAAATCCTTCATAATCTGGCCTGACTTTCTTCTTTTTGCTAAAATGTCTGTAATATATTTACTTTGCTTCAAGCACGTCTTCTCATATACATATACAGAGATTGAGCATATTTTTCACTTTCTGTTTTTATCACTTTCCCTTTTTCTATAATTCTCACCACTCTCACCTCCATTCCAGCCCTTTATGTTTGGCTCCAGGTTTTCGTTCTTTATCCAAATTTCTGGGGCTACTTCCACCCTCTTTAATTCCCACCTTTTCTGAACTCCTGTCATAGAGTTTGACAGGCACATGGAGTCATAAAGCCAGAGGGTTGGAAGGAACATCTGAGGGTATCTAGTTTAACCCTCACTTGCAACATGATGTAGCATGGTTATAAGCCCAAACGATAGAGATGGTGCTAAAAATATTTCATTAAAAATAACACATATGTGATAGGCAGTCAGATGTAAATATAGTAAAGAACTATGGAGTTTTGGAAACCTGATACAATCCTCTCTTCCGAACCATACTGATGTCCTCTCAGTGACCTAATGTAAATAGAAGGTTTTGAAAAGCTAGAAAATTGTGGCTGACAGCAAATATTTATCAAAGACCTATTGTGCTGTCATTTCTTATCAAAGTGAAACTTTAGAAAAAAAGGTTTTATTTTTTTCTTTAAATGTTTCCAACTTGTAACCAACAGTTATGTTGATTTTTATATCAATTTATGGTCACAAAGCAGGTTATATATACCATAATTTATGCCATTTTATTTTTATAATAACCTTGTGAGGTGAACAATGCAGATGTTGTATGCATTTTCAAGATGAGGTAAAAGGGGCTTCTTAAGGTTCAGTGATTTATTGAAGACCCTATGGGTGATAATGACAGCGTGTCAGGCCTGGAGTCAGGAAGACTTATCTTTGTAAGCTTAAATCCAGCCTGAGAAATTTACTATCTGTATGACCCTGGGCAATTCAGGTAACCCTGTTTGCCTCAGTTTCTCTATCTGTAAAATGAACTAAAGAAGGAAATGGGAGTACCTTTGCCAGGAGAACCCAAATGGGGTCATGAAAAGTCAGATGCAACTGAAACAAATGAACAAAAAATGGTTGATAAGTGAAATCATATAGTCTGTCTCCACTTAAAGAAGAATCTGGTGTATTAGCAAGAACACTGGACAAGAATTCAAAATTTGTGAGTTCAAATTCTATTGCTAATTATTAATTATATTATGTTGGGGAGGTGACAATTTTTCTGGGCCATGATTTCTTCATGTAAAATAAAATAATTGATCTTAATTATCTCAGAGGACCCTTCTAGCTCTAGGTCTATACTCATAATACCCAATAGTCTATGAAATACATTAAACTGTGCCTCTATTGTCATGTCTCTTTCTGGTCTGTAGAGTCCTCACCGATTAGGGAGATATTCAAAATGTGTCAATCACATGTATTTGAGACAGGAGCAAGATGAGGCAGAGAGGAGACGTGGGGTGGCAACCTTATTAACCAGCCTCAGTTTTGACTCATGGATGTGTCTGTTGATTTCAGCAGCTGGAGAGCATTTGGGGATTCTGCCTACCAAAAGAACTTGTGGTTTCTGGTCAATGAGTTTTGTCAAGTTAAACGGTGATAAATGTTAAAATGATATTTTTAACAAGTATAAGTATTTCCTTATCCTAATATCATGTTTTCCTTTACCGGGCTATATAAGGAACCAATTAAAATAGGAAAAATAAATATATAACTATGTCAGAAAGGAATGGAAATTCAGCCATTTTGAATCTTTGTAAAACCAAGGAAGCCAAAACACTGGAAGAAAGACTGTTTGAAATGATACAGAAACACATTTTCCAATAATTATTTCCTGTTTCTAATTCCTATAATTTTACTCAATTCATGACGTACATATTAGATTTTAAGTTGCTTTAGTTCAGGGACTCTATTTACACCTAGTGTCCAATTTTAACTTTGGAGATATGTATTAAGACACATAATTGTTGAATTTGTAAATGATTCATTCATTCTATTAGATATTCATTTGTAAGCATCTCATTGAATGCATTTAATATAAGAATTAATGAATCACAGTAATGATTCATGTTTCTTTCTTTTTTTCCCCTTTCCTTCAATTTTAATGGTAGTTTTCTAATGCTGATAATGATATGTTGAAAGTTGCCTTTTTTGTGTCTCTCTCCCCTTTATGATTTCTCTCATCATTCGGAGCCTGGTGCTCTCTTCATTCTCCAAACTCTAAGGAAGGAATATGCCACCAGTTATTTCTACAATTAAATGGCTCTAAAAAGCAGTTTCTCATAGCATCTAGACAACTGATCTAAAAGAGGAAAATCTGAGTCCAAACCTAGTTTCTTAGAATGATTTTCTGTCAAAGCTTAGGAAAATTATTTAATTTTTCTGTAACTCAAGGGTGAGGAGAGAATGCTTATTGACTTGACAACCTGAGCAGTTCCCTGAGACTGATTTGCTAATTTATAGACAAGTTGAAATCTCCTGTGGTATACCAGGAGATCTGACATCTGTGAGGAGTTGGTGCTTCCCTCTTCACTACATTCATAATACATAGGTAGTTGGCCTTCCACTTCTGCCTACAAGTTAGATAACAAATGTACTCCAACCCCACACCACTTCTAACCATCCTTCTGAAAGAATAGTGTGATTCTGGCAAATTGTAGGCACTCAAGTGATCTAATCTTGCCAGAACTGCCCCACATATATTGATATGAAGCTTTTAAAGTATAGTTGTCCAATGTCAGAGAATATTTCAGTCCTGATTAAGAAGATAAATACAAATTGAATCAAACCTGAGGTTTTATTTCAACAGATTAAGAAAGATGTTAAAATGGAGAAAAGTCAATGTGTCAATGTTAGAGGGGTTATGACAAGAGAGACACACTAATGCATTGTTTGTGGAGTTGCGGATTAGTATAACCATTCTAGAAATCGTTTTAGAATTATGCAAATAAAGGGGTTAATACGGTCATATCCTTTAGCCCGGAAATTCTACCATTCAGATGGCATCCCAAGGAGTTAGAAGACTAAAAGGAAGGCTTTCTATGAGCAAAATATTTATAGTAGTGATTTTTGAGGTAGGAACAAATGACTGGGGGAAGGGGGAGGAGGAAGTTGCCCATTCATTGCAAAATGGCTAAACCAGTTGTGGTATATGAAGATAATGTGCTATTAACTGTGCTGTGAGAAATAATTGTCATGATTAGTAAAGAAAGACATTGAATACTTACATGAATTGATGCAAATTGAAATAATCAGAATCAAGAAAATAATATGCACAATTACAGCAATGATATAAATGGAAAGAAAAATAACCACAAAATAATCAAAACAAGAATATTGAAAGATCTCAAAGAACAATCCTTTTCCCAACCAAGAAATATGAGGAGATTTGATCCCACTCCTTTAAACAGTTTGACGTGGTAGAGGGAAGGTTTTCAGATATGTGAAACCCTGCATAAAATGTCAGATTTTTGTGCTATATTGACTGTTTTTAATTCTTTTATTTTTTACTTCTTACTCTTATTTCTTTCCCAAGAAGAGTTATTTCTTATAAGGGATTATTCTCTGGGAAGAGAAAGAGTAGAGTAAAATAGAAAATTTAGTCAATATATGTAATGCCAAGCAAAGGCAACTTCCAAGGATCGGATTACCAGCATAGTAAACCCCATTTGTTCAGCAAACATTCACAGAACAGAAAAAGTCAAAATAGTGAAATTTGTTCCTTTAGCAAATTCTCAATTCAATCAAGGTACTACTCCGCCCCTAGACAGTACATTCATTTAGTCGGTCAAAAGTCTGTTCTCAAATGGAGATTAGTCTCCAACCATAAACAAAGTACATTCATTTGGTCAATCACTCAAAGGCTTCCCACCCCTGAATCTCAAAAGGGGCAGGAGAGCACAAAAGGCCATCCACCCAGAAGTTATAAGGTTAAGCTCAGCACTGAATACACAAGGAAAGGGCCTTCTTTCATCTTTACTTGAGGCAAGCCCTCAGCAATCTCAGTTCCTGGGGAGACAAGGCTCAACAAAGCCATAGCCAGCATCCTCATTAAGTCACTCTCTGACTGTAGAACAGACCAAGAACCCCTGAAAACATGAGCAAGGCCCTCTTCCAGGATTTCTGTGCAGGTACCACAAGAACATCCTCCTTCAGGGCTTCTGAACCAACAGCCAGGTTCCAGGACCTCTACAACAGCAGCACCATCCTTCACCATCAGGTAAATCTGGCAAAACAACATCAAAACAGACAGACAAAATACTGGCATCACAGCCATGCCTTCTCAGTTCTTGGCAGTTCCAGGTGGCAGTTCCAAGTGGCAGTTCCAACGGGCTCTCAGCAGTCTTTTTCTCAGCAACTTAGGCTCCATGATACTGGATACTTCTCTCCCAAAGTCCTTCTGGCCTTCTCTAGGCTTGAGCCTCTCTCCCAATTCATGGCTCCTCCCAGTTCAGCCCTCTCTCTTCACATCAACAAGTCCATCCCACAAGTGGGATTCATAAGCTCTGGGATTTAACACTCAACCCAAAAACCAAGGCAATACAGGGGCATCTCCAAATTCCATTACCAATACAATATAAAACAAAAATACTGCAATCAAATATACTTAAATATATGCTTGTTAACATTATGTGATTCCTTTAAGGAACTGCGACCTGTAGTTACTGTTTTTATAGACATAAACAAGAGAAAATTCAACCTACTTGTAAAATAATCAAATATAGTTCTTATTAAAGTGCCAACATAAAAAAGACAATAAAAATATTTTATAAAATATATAGGATCACAAATTTAGAGTTCAAAGGAACCTGGGCTCATCTAATCTAACCCACTCATTTCACAAATGATTAAATTGAAACATTGAAAGATGTAAAATGATTTCCCCAATGACACAGAGGTAATATGGGAGATAATAACACTTTGACTCAAGTCCTCTGATTTCACTTTGTTTCCAAGGATGTTTATCAGAGAATCTTGTGAAGAGGGGAGTTAAGCCAGGAGTGGAGGGAAGGTGGAATGGGGCATAGGACAGGAACAAAGCAAGAACGATACATAACTAATGGACAGTCTATATACTCCAATACAAAACAGCATCAAAAGAATGAGAAGGTCCCCAGAACATTATGCAAAACTTCTGTGAAGAATTACAGAAGCATCATGAATTTCTTCTTGATAAACTTATAGCAAGAAATTAAAGAAAAAAAATGTTCTAGTCTGATAAAGTATTCTAATGACTCTGGCTGAGCTTCATAGAATTAGAAGTTGTCTCATGATCCCTTCTGAAGATCTTCATAAACTCAGAACAGTTTGAAACCTTGCAGCCTTTGGTAGCCTATGGTTTAATAATCTTGTGTGCTTTCCCATTTCCATTGGGAATTGTTATGACTCAAAGCAAGTTGCTGTCCAGAAGTCAATAAATGTAATCATCCTATTTGCTACATAGGGCATTCACACAGTCCCTCGTACATGATAGGTGCTTAATAAATGTTTTATTTCATTTTAAAATAATTAACTTGACATGGACCTCTTTGATTCTGCGCCATTCTTGCTGTAGATGTAGGAACACAAAGCACGAAAACTGAAATCATGAGATTTGCATTTTGGTGGCTTGGAGCACATACATTCGCAAGGCACTAGGGGACTATTTAGAGACCATATAGTGCAGTCCTCTCATATAACAGAAGAGGAAAGGGAGGCTCAGAGTAAAGTAACTTGCCCAAAGTAATACAAGTAATAAATCATAGAACCAAATAGGAACCCACAATCTTTGGCATGTTGCCAAATCCACAGCTTTTTCCACTTTACCTTTAATCAGAACAACAAATTTTCTTCTAGTCAAGATTAAATATTTATCTCTTATCATGTTTAATATTAACTTCCCTGCACTTTTGGGTACATGCTTCTTGCTTTGGTATATCTCAGTTAAATTTTAATTCTTCAGTCATGGTCTTTCTGAGTAAAATCTTTTTTAAAGGAACCCAATTCCTCTTGCAGAATTTTAAGATTATTTGGAACCTAACAC
>JAQQSV010001791.1:23520-47139 GCA_028646515.1 Pseudochirops corinnae
AGGAATAAAATGTTCAATTAAGATCTAATAGGTATCTTCAAACTTATATATAAGATATGTCAAGGCTTAATGACCTATATTTTTAAAACAGCCCAGAAAGGGGCCATGAATGACTTATAGAAGCTATACACAGAGGAAATTTGTTCTATTCACTTGCCACTGGGGAGAATATTGCTTCCATTAATGTTTTTGAAATTGTGTGTTAGGTTCCAAATAATCTTAAAATTCTGCAAGAGGAATTGGGTTCCTTTAAAAAAGATTTTACTCAGAAAGACCATGACTGAAGAATTAAAATTTAACTGAGATATACCAAAGCAAGAAGCATGTACCCAAAAGTGCAGGGAAGTTAATATTAAACATGATAAGAGATAAATATTTAATCTTGACTAGAAGAAAATTTGTTGTTCTGATTAAAGGTAAAGTGGAAAAAGCTGTGGATTTGGCAACATGCCAAAGATTGTGGGTTCCTATTTGGTTCTATGATTTATTACTTGTATTACTTTGGGCAAGTTACTTTACTCTGAGCCTCCCTTTCCTCTTCTGTTATATGAGAGGACTGCACTATATGGTCTCTAAATAGTCCCCTAGTGCCTTGCGAATGTATGTGCTCCAAGCCACCAAAATGCAAATCTCATGATTTCAGTTTTCGTGCTTTGTGTTCCTACATCTACAGCAAGAATGGCGCAGAATCAAAGAGGTCCATGTCAAGTTAATTATTTTAAAATGAAATAAAACATTTATTAAGCACCTATCATGTACGAGGGACTGTGTGAATGCCCTATGTAGCAAATAGGATGATTACATTTATTGACTTCTGGACAGCAACTTGCTTTGAGTCATAACAATTCCCAATGGAAATGGGAAAGCACACAAGATTATTAAACCATAGGCTACCAAAGGCTGCAAGGTTTCAAACTGTTCTGAGTTTATGAAGATCTTCAGAAGGGATCATGAGACAACTTCTAATTCTATGAAGCTCAGCCAGAGTCATTAGAATACTTTATCAGACTAGAACATTTTTTTTCTTTAATTTCTTGCTATAAGTTTATCAAGAAGAAATTCATGATGCTTCTGTAATTCTTCACAGAAGTTTTGCATAATGTTCTGGGGACCTTCTCATTCTTTTGATGCTGTTTTGTATTGGAGTATATAGACTGTCCATTAGTTATGTATCGTTCTTGCTTTGTTCCTGTCCTATGCCCCATTCCACCTTCCCTCCACTCCTGGCTTAACTCCCCTCTTCACAAGATTCTCTGATAAACATCCTTGGAAACAAAGTGAAATCAGAGGACTTGAGTCAAAGTGTTATTATCTCCCATATTACCTCTGTGTCATTGGGGAAATCATTTTACATCTTTCAATGTTTCAATTTAATCATTTGTGAAATGAGTGGGTTAGATTAGATGAGCCCAGGTTCCTTTGAACTCTAAATTTGTGATCCTATATATTTTATAAAATATTTTTATTGTCTTTTTTATGTTGGCACTTTAATAAGAACTATATTTGATTATTTTACAAGTAGGTTGAATTTTCTCTTGTTTATGTCTATAAAAACAGTAACTACAGGTCGCAGTTCCTTAAAGGAATCACATAATGTTAACAAGCATATATTTAAGTATATTTGATTGCAGTATTTTTGTTTTATATTGTATTGGTAATGGAATTTGGAGATGCCCCTGTATTGCCTTGGTTTTTGGGTTGAGTGTTAAATCCCAGAGCTTATGAATCCCACTTGTGGGATGGACTTGTTGATGTGAAGAGAGAGGGCTGAACTGGGAGGAGCCATGAATTGGGAGAGAGGCTCAAGCCTAGAGAAGGCCAGAAGGACTTTGGGAGAGAAGTATCCAGTATCATGGAGCCTAAGTTGCTGAGAAAAAGACTGCTGAGAGCCCGTTGGAACTGCCACTTGGAACTGCCACCTGGAACTGCCAAGAACTGAGAAGGCATGGCTGTGATGCCAGTATTTTGTCTGTCTGTTTTGATGTTGTTTTGCCAGATTTACCTGATGGTGAAGGATGGTGCTGCTGTTGTAGAGGTCCTGGAACCTGGCTGTTGGTTCAGAAGCCCTGAAGGAGGATGTTCTTGTGGTACCTGCACAGAAATCCTGGAAGAGGGCCTTGCTCATGTTTTCAGGGGTTCTTGGTCTGTTCTACAGTCAGAGAGTGACTTAATGAGGATGCTGGCTATGGCTTTGTTGAGCCTTGTCTCCCCAGGAACTGAGATTGCTGAGGGCTTGCCTCAAGTAAAGATGAAAGAAGGCCCTTTCCTTGTGTATTCAGTGCTGAGCTTAACCTTATAACTTCTGGGTGGATGGCCTTTTGTGCTCTCCTGCCCCTTTTGAGATTCAGGGGTGGGAAGCCTTTGAGTGATTGACCAAATGAATGTACTTTGTTTATGGTTGGAGACTAATCTCCATTTGAGAACAGACTTTTGACCGACTAAATGAATGTACTGTCTAGGGGCGGAGTAGTACCTTGATTGAATTGAGAATTTGCTAAAGGAACAAATTTCACTATTTTGACTTTTTCTGTTCTGTGAATGTTTGCTGAACAAATGGGGTTTACTATGCTGGTAATCCGATCCTTGGAAGTTGCCTTTGCTTGGCATTACATATATTGACTAAATTTTCTATTTTACTCTACTCTTTCTCTTCCCAGAGAATAATCCCTTATAAGAAATAACTCTTCTTGGGAAAGAAATAAGAGTAAGAAGTAAAAAATAAAAGAATTAAAAACAGTCAATATAGCACAAAAATCTGACATTTTATGCAGGGTTTCACATATCTGAAAACCTTCCCTCTACCACGTCAAACTGTTTAAAGGAGTGGGATCAAATCTCCTCATATTTCTTGGTTGGGAAAAGGATTGTTCTTTGAGATCTTTCAATATTCTTGTTTTGATTATTTTGTGGTTATTTTTCTTTCCATTTATATCATTGCTGTAATTGTGCATATTATTTTCTTGATTCTGATTATTTCAATTTGCATCAATTCATGTAAGTATTCAATGTCTTTCTTTACTAATCATGACAATTATTTCTCACAGCACAGTTAATAGCACATTATCTTCATATACCACAACTGGTTTAGCCATTTTGCAATGAATGGGCAACTTCCTCCTCCCCCTTCCCCCAGTCATTTGTTCCTACCTCAAAAATCACTACTATAAATATTTTGCTCATAGAAAGCCTTCCTTTTAGTCTTCTAACTCCTTGGGATGCCATCTGAATGGTAGAATTTCCGGGCTAAAGGATATGACCGTATTAACCCCTTTATTTGCATAATTCTAAAACGATTTCTAGAATGGTTATACTAATCCGCAACTCCACAAACAATGCATTAGTGTGTCTCTCTTGTCATAACCCCTCTAACATTGACACATTGACTTTTCTCCATTTTAACATCTTTCTTAATCTGTTGAAATAAAACCTCAGGTTTGATTCAATTTGTATTTATCTTCTTAATCAGGACTGAAATATTCTCTGACATTGGACAACTATACTTTAAAAGCTTCATATCAATATATGTGGGGCAGTTCTGGCAAGATTAGATCACTTGAGTGCCTACAATTTGCCAGAATCACACTATTCTTTCAGAAGGATGGTTAGAAGTGGTGTGGGGTTGGAGTACATTTGTTATCTAACTTGTAGGCAGAAGTGGAAGGCCAACTACCTATGTATTATGAATGTAGTGAAGAGGGAAGCACCAACTCCTCACAGATGTCAGATCTCCTGGTATACCACAGGAGATTTCAACTTGTCTATAAATTAGCAAATCAGTCTCAGGGAACTGCTCAGGTTGTCAAGTCAATAAGCATTCTCTCCTCACCCTTGAGTTACAGAAAAATTAAATAATTTTCCTAAGCTTTGACAGAAAATCATTCTAAGAAACTAGGTTTGGACTCAGATTTTCCTCTTTTAGATCAGTTGTCTAGATGCTATGAGAAACTGCTTTTTAGAGCCATTTAATTGTAGAAATAACTGGTGGCATATTCCTTCCTTAGAGTTTGGAGAATGAAGAGAGCACCAGGCTCCGAATGATGAGAGAAATCATAAAGGGGAGAGAGACACAAAAAAGGCAACTTTCAACATATCATTATCAGCATTAGAAAACTACCATTAAAATTGAAGGAAAGGGGAAAAAAAGAAAGAAACATGAATCATTACTGTGATTCATTAATTCTTATATTAAATGCATTCAATGAGATGCTTACAAATGAATATCTAATAGAATGAATGAATCATTTACAAATTCAACAATTATGTGTCTTAATACATATCTCCAAAGTTAAAATTGGACACTAGGTGTAAATAGAGTCCCTGAACTAAAGCAACTTAAAATCTAATATGTACGTCATGAATTGAGTAAAATTATAGGAATTAGAAACAGGAAATAATTATTGGAAAATGTGTTTCTGTATCATTTCAAACAGTCTTTCTTCCAGTGTTTTGGCTTCCTTGGTTTTACAAAGATTCAAAATGGCTGAATTTCCATTCCTTTCTGACATAGTTATATATTTATTTTTCCTATTTTAATTGGTTCCTTATATAGCCCGGTAAAGGAAAACATGATATTAGGATAAGGAAATACTTATACTTGTTAAAAATATCATTTTAACATTTATCACCGTTTAACTTGACAAAACTCATTGACCAGAAACCACAAGTTCTTTTGGTAGGCAGAATCCCCAAATGCTCTCCAGCTGCTGAAATCAACAGACACATCCATGAGTCAAAACTGAGGCTGGTTAATAAGGTTGCCACCCCACGTCTCCTCTCTGCCTCATCTTGCTCCTGTCTCAAATACATGTGATTGACACATTTTGAATATCTCCCTAATCGGTGAGGACTCTACAGACCAGAAAGAGACATGACAATAGAGGCACAGTTTAATGTATTTCATAGACTATTGGGTATTATGAGTATAGACCTAGAGCTAGAAGGGTCCTCTGAGATAATTAAGATCAATTATTTTATTTTACATGAAGAAATCATGGCCCAGAAAAATTGTCACCTCCCCAACATAATATAATTAATAATTAGCAATAGAATTTGAACTCACAAATTTTGAATTCTTGTCCAGTGTTCTTGCTAATACACCAGATTCTTCTTTAAGTGGAGACAGACTATATGATTTCACTTATCAACCATTTTTTGTTCATTTGTTTCAGTTGCATCTGACTTTTCATGACCCCATTTGGGTTCTCCTGGCAAAGGTACTCCCATTTCCTTCTTTAGTTCATTTTACAGATAGAGAAACTGAGGCAAACAGGGTTACCTGAATTGCCCAGGGTCATACAGATAGTAAATTTCTCAGGCTGGATTTAAGCTTACAAAGATAAGTCTTCCTGACTCCAGGCCTGACACGCTGTCATTATCACCCATAGGGTCTTCAATAAATCACTGAACCTTAAGAAGCCCCTTTTACCTCATCTTGAAAATGCATACAACATCTGCATTGTTCACCTCACAAGGTTATTATAAAAATAAAATGGCATAAATTATGGTATATATAACCTGCTTTGTGACCATAAATTGATATAAAAATCAACATAACTGTTGGTTACAAGTTGGAAACATTTAAAGAAAAAAATAAAACCTTTTTTTCTAAAGTTTCACTTTGATAAGAAATGACAGCACAATAGGTCTTTGATAAATATTTGCTGTCAGCCACAATTTTCTAGCTTTTCAAAACCTTCTATTTACATTAGGTCACTGAGAGGACATCAGTATGGTTCGGAAGAGAGGATTGTATCAGGTTTCCAAAACTCCATAGTTCTTTACTATATTTACATCTGACTGCCTATCACATATGTGTTATTTTTAATGAAATATTTTTAGCACCATCTCTATCGTTTGGGCTTATAACCATGCTACATCATGTTGCAAGTGAGGGTTAAACTAGATACCCTCAGATGTTCCTTCCAACCCTCTGGCTTTATGACTCCATGTGCCTGTCAAACTCTATGACAGGAGTTCAGAAAAGGTGGGAATTAAAGAGGGTGGAAGTAGCCCCAGAAATTTGGATAAAGAACGAAAACCTGGAGCCAAACATAAAGGGCTGGAATGGAGGTGAGAGTGGTGAGAATTATAGAAAAAGGGAAAGTGATAAAAACAGAAAGTGAAAAATATGCTCAATCTCTGTATATGTATATGAGAAGACGTGCTTGAAGCAAAGTAAATATATTACAGACATTTTAGCAAAAAGAAGAAAGTCAGGCCAGATTATGAAGGATTTTGAAAGTCAAGCAGAAAGGATGCATTGTGATGCATTCAGTGGAAAGCATGCTGAAATAAGAGTGTTGACTATAGAATCATGGGATCTGAGTTCAAATTCCTGCTTGTCAGTTTATCGTGTGACCTTCAGTCAAATACGGGACTTCAATTTCTCCTTCTATAAAATGAAGGACTTGTACTATATGACTTTTAAGGGCCTCTCCAATTCTGAATCTATGATCCAATCATTCAGCAGGAATTCAAACATAGAAACGTGCGTTCATTCATTGAGCCCTGACCCTTTGCTGAACTCTGATATGGGAAATATATAATTTAGAGACAACCTCATTTTTAGCATCATGGGCTTACCATTCAGCAATATGGCAGAAATTTTCATGAAGACAGAACTACTCCAACAAATCAGTATGATGATCTGAATGTGAATATATTCACTTAGCAGGGTGGCATGGTGATATAGAATCAAAACATCAAAACTTTAGTCAGAAGATTGCTGTGGGAATACTTGTTCTGGAATTTGTTAACTGGGTAATCTCAGGCAACCCAATGTGATCAGGTAATTTCAAGTAACCACACTTCCTTCACATATCAGAGCCTCAGTTATCTCACCTGTAAAACTGGAATAATCAGATTTGTGCGCATACTGATCTCACAAGTGTGTTATAAGAAAAGTATCATATCAAACTGCAAAGAGCTCCATAATTGTGAACTCCCATCAATATTCTTTCTACCTTGTTGATTGATTTTCCTGAATTATAGAAAGGTAGGAAATGTCCAACTATGGCTGCTTCTGCTAATAGTCATCTGAATGGTATCGTTCTTTTTGAGCACCTCTGTGCAATTCCAGGAAAATGACTGAGAAGGGGAGTTAGACTTTAATATGCTCTGGCTCTGATTAGACTCTATTTCCTTGAATTTTTTTTTTCTAAACTAGAAAAGATGAAATTCAGCAGCAGCAGCAGACACAAAATGTACCTGCTTTGATAGTGTTCCAATACATTAAAACTACCACGACTTTCTCACATACAAAGAACAACTTCTTTGCCCTTTTAAAACAGAGCTTACTTAACCTTCTGCTGCCATATTGGATGGGAGTAGTTCTGGGTTTATGACTTTGGGTGGGATACATTTAGGAAGGAAAGGCTTCTTGAATGACTTTCTTATTCTGAATGGGAAATCATGGACCTGATTTGGCACAGATTCAAAGGCCTCTGCAAGGTTGTTGAACAGAAGCTGGATTTTGTTACCATAGACTATTAAAAGTTACTGACTCCTACATTTTAAAAGACAAGTCATTTATCTTCAGAATAAATTAAATCTATAGTTGTTAGTTCAAAAATGATTTATTAGATGGGGATGGGTAAGTTTGTCACATTTTACAATAACAGTGGGGCAACAGCACAGTGAAACAGGGGATTGGATTGGAATGGTGAAGACTTAAACTTGAAATCAAGCTTTGATAATGCATTCCTTCTGTGATCTTGGGCAAGTCATTTCAGTGTCACATTCTTATCTCCACATATACAAAATGAGAGGGTCAGACTAGACAATGTCTCAAAAATGTTCCAGGGCCTATTATTCTCTATAAGGAGGCTTCCCTAATCACCCAGTACGGAAAGGAGATGACCTGAAGTGTCAGAAAAGGTGAACTTGCAATCATAAACCCTGAATTTTTGTCCTTTCTCTCCATATTATATATTTGCTATTGGGCAAATTGTTTAATCTCTCTGAGACACATAGCGGTCTGTGATGGGGGTGGGGAGATATCCAACATCATTCAGCAAAATTATGACATATCCAATATACTCAAGGACATAAAGCATGACCTCAAGTCATCAAAAGTTGATGATAGATTAGATAGGGTGAATAAGAGAGAACTAAACATGTATTCTCAGGTTTTCATCCCACATAAAGGATATAACTAATAATTAGATGGACAAACATATGTAAGTCAAGAGGAAGAATTTTGGAAGATAGGTAGAGTATCAAGGGGGAGACACATGGTTATACGTGTTATTCCAGAATTTAGCACTAATGTCTTGCCTGGAGAGACAGGGTTGGTAGTATCACCATAGTAGTAATATTTGAGGTCATTTGAAAGAATGAATTATTCAAGGGAGAAAGTGTTAGAAGAAGTCAGTCAAAGAGAAATTTCTTGAGGAATGCCTGAGCATCCGTTACATGAACTATATCCTCTCAGATGTAAAATTTACTTTATCCTTGAGAGGTCTGGGTTTAAATCAGAACTCTGCTACTTAGGATCAGTAAGACTGGGAAGTCTTTTTCTTTGTTCCATGTTCCAATTTCCTCAATTATAAAGTATAAGTGTTTAGCTGGATAACATTTACCATCATTCCCAGCTCTAAATACTGTGATTCTGTAACAATCATTTTCAATTTTTACCTCAAAAAGTGGAAATCTAAATCCCAAGTTCTGAGTGTGGGGAGAAGGAGTCTTTAATGTATATACCACATGTAAAATCCATGCAATAGTTTTATTTTGCCCTTCAGATTTTGTTTTTCTGGGAAAAAAATCACATATTTAGTTATAAAAGTGGGAGGCATTTGAGAAAAGTCAACCTTTAGAAAATATTAGGAATAATGAACAATCTATGGTTCTAATCAACCTCATAGCCAAGTTGAAAAACAAAACAAAAACATAATTGCCTGCAATTTTCTTTTAAATCAGTCTTTCCATTTGACTCCAATAAACATAAATAAGTTCAACGTTGTGCATTCCAAAGTCAAGTTTATTCACATTTTTTGTTTGGGGATGTATTTAGGAGCTAATTTATTTTGCAATAATAAAGTGGTGCAGAGCTGACAAAGCCCAGAAGTAAGAATAAAGAGCAATAGTGAATCAAGAATTTAGTAACCAGCTGAGAGTTCCCCTAAGATGACTTGTTCAAAATAATACATGGTATGAATTATCTGGAAACCTACCTGTCCCTAATTCTACATCTTAGATTAAATAAAGAAAATCTGTGGAAAAGTCACCAGTTCATAAAATCTTAAAATTGGAAAGCAAAAGAGAGACCATTAAGTCCAACCCAATGGAAAAGGATTCCTACATTAGTAATCTCATTGCCATAACACTACAATGATCAACAATAAGCTTGGAATCCTCCAAGTACTTTTTGATTTGTTTTATTTTCTGTTGAGCTTCTATTCAGCTATGCCTCTCCATCTCGAACTTTTAGAGGACATTGTATATTGTAAATTATCCTTATTCAATTCCATCTTGTTCATTCGGTTTCTCCTAATTCTATGACCTATTAATGTGTACTACCTCAATCAGCTGCTTTGTGTCATCTACAAATCTATCTCATGGGGTTTGTGTGAGAATCAAATGAGATGATATCTGTAAAGTGCTTAGCATGGTGCCTGAATCCTATGTGAAAGTCTCTTTGCAGTTAGTTAAATACATGGATAAAAATGTTAAATTGCACAGAGTAAAGCATGGCTACCTTAGGCCCTCTTTATGGATTTCTCTTTCCAGGGGGGGCATCAAGATATTGATCTTAGTGAAAACAGTTTCCTTTTCTATATGTTCACCCACCATGACTTTAAATAATAAATTACAGACTTTTCCCAGGAATCAAAGTCAAAAAAGTCCCTTGGTTATAGCTGACTACAAAATATGGCTTGCAGACTACTCTCTCTCATTTTGTTTTTTTAATTAGGGAGTTGCCCTTCTTCAGTTTCTCCATAATATTGTCTTGGATTCTTCTGCCTTACTTTCACTCTTCATAATATTTGAAAGACCACTCACCAATCACTGAGTCAAATTTGACTTAGCAAGCATGCCTACTAATTCATTCAATATTGAATGTGGTCCAATAACTAGAACACTCACTGGATTTGGAGTCAGGAAAGACCATAGTTCAAATTCAGCCTCTGAGACTGATTAGTTGTGTGACCTTTGGCAAATCACTTTACAGCTTTCTGTCTCAGTTTCCCCAACTGTAAAATGGGGGCAAAAATACTGCCTACCACATAGAGTTATTGTGAGAAGCAAATGGGATAATATCTGTAAAGTGCTCAGCCCAAAACATGAGTGCTTTTTATGCACTTGTTCCATCCCTGTGACCATATAATTCATTTGAGCTAAGGAATTTATACTTATCTAGATCAGTTAATTGTTCTCTTACTTAGGTACTGAGGTCTGATTGCCATATTGGGTCTGTCCTCACAGGTTCAGAGACTACTTTATTTGGCAGAAAAAAAAAATGCAAAAGAACAGTTCTGTAGCTTTGTCTTCTCTGTCAACAGTTTTTGCCATCTTCTTTTCTTGTTTAGCAGTTCTACCTCTTTTTTATTCCCATCCCAATAGCAATGACATCCTTTTTTGTTGTTGTTCACTTTCAAAACCTCTATCTGGTGAACTCTGGCATTACTCAACTACTTTTATAGGATGTGTCACGCTTTTGCATGCATCACATGTCAATTACCTTTGCGTCCATCTTCTGTATATGTCCTTCTTAAATCTAAGTTAATAAATGAATTCCCTGGACACCCACATCAGTCAACAGCCCATACCCTTAGACAGAGAATGACAGGATTCGGATAAGCAATCAGCCTGGAAGATCCCCACCCTCTCCCTCATTGGTAGTACTTTGGTAATTTCTCTTCTACATTAAAGTTGTCAAATGACATCCAATGGACATGATTTCATTTGTATGAAAAATGGACTAAAGGCTACAGAATACTATTAACTCTGTACTCTGTAAGACCCTAAAAATACCCAATCCATCACTTCATCAAGGAATCAATAAGATCATTCACCATCAAACACATTCCTGTTAATATTTTACAAAAATAACAATTACAACCAGAAGCATTTGAGCAACAAACTTAGATGTTCAAGCTCAACCCAATTCTTTAAATGGATCGAAGAGAAAATCATTAAGATGAAGTAGAAGGAAGAAGTCCCTCCTGACAAATTGTGCTTTCAATTCTCTCTCCCTTTCTCTATGTCTCACACGCATTTATTCTGATTTGTGTCTCAAAAAGCTTAATATTCTCTCTCTCTCTCTCTCTCTCTCTCTCTCTCTCTCTCTCTCTCTGTCTCTCTCTCTCTCTCTCTCTCTCTCTCTCTCTCTCTCTCTCTCTCTGTCTCTCTCTCTCTGTCTCTCTGTCTCTCTTTTTTCCATGGTGCTATATATAAGAAAATTTGCGATGTGATTTTTTTTTTCTTGACTCAGATTAGGGAAACTATTGAATAAGGTTATATATTGGCTAGTATGCAATGAATTCTGAATTTATAGGTACAAAGAATGCTAATCTATTCAATGGCTCACTCATCCATTTACTCTAAGTGGCAAGGAGAATAAGTGCATAAGGTACATCTGTGTAATACAGGTAAAAAGCACATTAATTCATTAGGAGGTAGCTGCAATGCTCCTTCTAAATTAGACAGTAGACTTGCCTCCTCCTCTAGTTTTCATAAACCAAAGTCAATAAAAACAGAAGCAAAGGAGAAGAGGTTATGACCACAGTAGAAAATAAAGATGGCTACTCAAAAAAGAGGTATATGAAAAAAAAAATGGCACAAAGTAGAGTCTTTAGTAGGAGATATCATAAGCAATGTGGCTGAACACTTTATATTCCATTTCTCAGCTATCCAGAAGGAAGTTATGCATGATATACTTGTTATTCTATACCAGAAGATATATGGGAGGTAAAATAGCATGGTATCCATGACCCAGTAATAATGCTGTTGGATATACATTTTCTTTGGTTTTAATATAATCTTCCTTAAAGTGATTCTTACCTCATTTTGGAGATCTCGAATCATTTTGCTCTTTCTTTCCATTTCAGTCTTTAAAAAATTAATCTGTAAATGAACAGAATATTAATTATGTAGACACATTTCAAATTTATCCCACATTTTCCTAACTAACCATTCATGATTTCAATATATAATTAAGAAATTACCTCCACAGTTATCAATAAAATACTGAGAAAGTAAAAGGGATTGAAATTTTTGTTAACAAAAGAAATCATTAATAGACCCATATACACACCTCTACTTAATGTGAAAATGTTCTTTTTATATTTAATGGGATTTCATAACTGTACTCAATTAAAAGACCATTTATGGTTGAAGTAAAGATTTGTTGTAGGAAATAATACCTCAGGGCTCAATAGTTTGCTTTCCTGTGTGAGAGTCTGGTACAATTCAAAAAGTTCTAAGTGAAAAGTCAATGATGATGATACCTAGAATTTATACATAATAATAATGTTGACAAAGCACCTTCCATGTCATTTTGACTTTAACAATAATCCAAAGAAGAGGGTGCAATTATTTTCTCCATTTTCAATAATGAGGAAACAGACTGGTATATTTTAAGTAGTTGATCCAGTAACATGGCAAGTAAATATCTGAAGCAGAAATTGAATTCAAGTCTTCCTGAATCTAGTCTATTATTCTACTTACTGCACTATCAAGCTAGCTCAGACACCACTCTCTATGTGCTTCCAGGAAAATCACTCAATTTATTTCTATCTCTGTAAAAATATGGGTTACCTCTTGTCCTATCATGAGGATCACTGGGATAATAGATGCAACAGAACTTTGAAAAGTACAAAGAACTACAAAGAAAATCAGGTTTTCTTCTATGCTAAAAAGAAAACGCATATTTGTATCCCAATCTATACTTGGATTTATTTTTACTTCTTTACTGTTTCTCTATCCTTTCTCCTCATTTTTGATCAGTAGCTTATGAACCCCCTCAGTCATGAGAGTAAAGATTCAAAAAAGAAATAAAGGTGAAAACATGAAAATACAACTTGACACCAACTTTACTCTTACTCTTCAAAAGCAGTTTGGAAGTTCAAGCCAGAGCATGTCAACTAAGGAGGCACTATAAAATGTCATATACAAAATATTTTTCTTCTATGCTGAAATCCTCATGGGGCTAAGGAATAATGTGGAATAACTAAACATGTTGTTTACCAATATCGTGAGACACACACAGAGAGTTGCAGAGAGAAGAGTATATATCAAAGTGCTAATAAGGCAAGACATTATTCAATAAAGAATCAGGAGCATCATGGGCCAAATAATGCCCTGTTTTACATAATAATGAAGGCTAGATAGTACATAGAACCAAAGTCAGATAATTATAACCCTCTACATACCTAAATACATACCTAGAGAATTATAGATTTCCCAGTGACTTATTAATAACTTTAGAACAAAATAACTTTAAAATTAAGCTACTCAACCCATGTTTATATTAAAGACAAAATTCAGTTCAATACAGTTTTTTTTTTTTTTTTTGCTTTTTGGAGGGAGGAAGGCAGGACAGTTCAGGTTAAAGGACTTGCCCAAGGTCACTTAGCTTGTAAGTGTTAAGTATCTGAGGCTGATTTGAACTCAGGTCCTCCTGACTCCAGAGCTGGTACTCTACTCACTGAGCCACCTAGCCACCCCTCAATACAGTTTTAAAAAGCAATTATTTATTAAATATCTATCTTGTATAAGAAACTATTTGACCATGAGTTTGCAAAGATAATCCAAACAGGCCTCAATCTCATGGGACTATTATTTCTCTGGCATATTATAATTTATATTTATATAAGGAAATACATAGTTTGCAAAAGTAATTTCAAGGGAGATGGAGTATAATTGGTGGGGATCAAGAAAGGCTTTCTGGCTGGGGTAATGCTGAGAGGGTTTTTATTTTTTATTTTTATTTTGCTTGTTTGTTTCAGGCTTTGTTGTTACTGCTGTTTTTGATACAATGTGTCCTTTGTGGTGACTGAGAGAAAGGAATGTATTCTAGACATGGCATACCACTTGTCTAGGGGTGTGTATGTGTGAGTTTTCATATAATGTTGGGAAATTCATTCAACAAGTGGCCCAGCCTCAAAATAGTTCAACTGGAGTCTAAGCTAGTATCAATGTATCTGAGACAACTAAAGCCCCAGTCATGCTCATACAGAAAATATATTATGTGTGTGTATATCTATGTCTATGTCTATGTCTGTGTCTATGTGTATGTGTATGTATAGGTATATGTTATGTATATGTATATGTGTATGTCTATGTATCTTATCCAAATGCATGTGTATGTATGTGTGTATACATATGATATATATTTATGGATGTATATGTGTGTGCACACAACTAGGTGGCACAGAGTGCCAGGAATAGAGTAAGGAAGACCTGAATTCAAATGTGACCTCAGACACTTACTATCAGTGTGTCCCTGGGCAAGTCACTTAACCCTGCTTGCGTCCATTTCCCCGTCTGCTAAATGAGCTGAAGAATGTAATGAAATTCTACTCCACTAGCTTTACCAAAATCAAATGAACAAAAACACGAACGAGGTCACAAAGGATTAGGCACAACTCAAACAACTGAAATATGGTGTGTATATGTGTATGCATGTATGTAGGGACGTATAAGTATAATGTGTGCATATATGTGCTCCTTCAAGATACAAATGCCCATGTGTATAATATATACACATATGTGCATGTGAGCATACACATATGTGCATGCACACACATATACATACCCGTGTGTGTATGTGTATATGTGTGTGTATGTGTATATGTGTGTGTATGTGTGCGTGTGTGTGTATTACATTCTTATTAGGATCCCTGGCTCGTATTGTGAAAAAAAATAGTAACTTGTATGTGTAACTCTCTGTGGGTGTGCATATGTACACGCAGGTGTGTATGTATTACTCTAAACTTGTGATTTCATCAGTGTGCACAAGTCCTGATGTGGTAACTCCCTCCAGTGGTGCAGTTTGCTGTTACATCAAGGAAGGAAGAAAGAAGGAATCAAGGGAGGGAGAGAGGGAGGGAAGGGGGAAGGAAAACATCTTATTAAGCTCCTACTATGTGCCAGACATTGGGGATATAAAGAGAAAAGGCCTGAAGATTCTGTTTCAAGGAACTCTCATTCTAAACAGGGGAGATAGCATACATGGCAGGTTTCAGGTACAAGATAGGAGGTTACTATAGACTCTTTAGGCATAACTGTGAAAGATAAAACTTTCCATTCTCATATAATTTTTCTAGGTGTAATTTTTAAAATTTAACCATTTTTTTGCATTGAATTTTCAGGGATATAATGCTAACTTACCAATAAATCCTCTTTATTTTTGTTTATTTACATTCCGATTTATTTTAAATTTCCTATCAGCTCTCTGTTAAATAAAACATTCCTTTTGTCAGCACCATGTGTTCTTGTACTCATTAAAACTAAGACTGCTATTAGTATTTATTTCAAAATCCTATTTATCATGTATTACACTAATAAGTTTTATATCTACCCAGTACCATGTGTTTTTTGATTTTCAATTTTTTATAGTATGATTTGAGATCTCAAGGAACAAACCCACCCATTTTTCCTTTGTTCCATTATATCTTTCCTTGCTAAATTGTTGACAATTTATTCCCCAAAACAATTTTAATTCACCGATCTATAAAATATCCTTTTTTGAAATGTGATTGATATGAAATGAAATCTGTTATTGATAAAATCAAATTATTTAACCCTTTGTCATATATATTAATTTCTTATATATATATTACTATAATCCAATCATGAAAACTGACCATCTTTCTAATTATTTCTTTCATTTCTTAAAAATATACAACACTGTACAAGCTATCAGTTGTGTTCTTTGTAGTTTGATTTCTAGATATTTGATATATTTTTATTATATTTAGTAAATTTTCACTTTTTAATATTTTAATATTTTATTAATGATGTTGAGATAGACAAATTTGTTTTGTTAATTCATTTTGTATCCAAATACTTTACAGAAGTTATTAACTGCCTCAAAATATAACCATACTATCTACAAATAATTATAAAGTGGTCGCTTTGCCTATGAGTAATTATGCAATTTTTTGGTGGTGGCTGTTATATTAACTATTTCTATCATTGTTGTTGAGTAATTCCAGTCATATCTATTTGTGACCCCATTTGGGGTTTACCTGGCAAAGATACAGAGTGGTTTTCCATTTCCTTCTTAGCTAATTTTACAGATGAGGAAACCGAGGCAAATAGAGCTAAGAGACTTGCCCAGGATCACACAACTAGTAAGTCTCTGAGGTCAAATTTGAACTCAGGAAGACGAGTCTTCCTGAATTCAGGCCCAGCCCAGCACTCGACCCACTGCATCACTCAGTTGCCGTGCTATCACGATAAACAAGTAATAATAGGGACAATGGATATATTTTATTTACCTCTGTTTTTATTCAGAAACCTTCTATTGTTTTTCTATTACAAATAATACAAGGATTTGGTTTTGTGGATAAATTTTTTCCATCATAGTAAGGAAAAGCCCTATTATTCCTGTTTTAGATGTTTTTTATATTATATAAATACTGCATTTTTTTTCTTTGTAAATAATATTTTTTTCCAATTATAGGGAAAGGCAATTTTAAGATTTTTTAATGTAAAATTTTGACTTCCAAATTTTCTTTTCCCTTATTTCTCTCCTTCCTCCCTGAGATGATTAGCAATTTGATAAAGGTTATATGTGTACAATTGTGTAAAACATTTCATGTTGTGAAAGAAGAAACAGAACAAAAGAGAAAAAAACTACACAAAACATTAATAAAGTGAAAATAGTATGCTTTGATCTACATTCCGACTCTATCAATTCTTTCTCTGGACACGGGGTAATATTTTCCATTGGGAATCTTTTGGAACTTTCCTGGATCATTGTATTGTTGAGAAGAGATAAGTCAATCATTGCTTATCATTGCACGATGTTCATGTGTTTAACTCCCAGGTTCTGCTCATTTCATTTTGCATCAGTTTATGCAAGTCTTTCTAGGTTTTTCTGAAATCTCTCTGCTCAACATTTCTTAGAGCCCAAGAGTATTCCCTTACATTCCCCATTCAGCCATTCCGCAATTGATAGGCATAACCTTAATTTCTAATTCTTTGCAACCACAAAAAGAGCTGCTATAAATATTTTTGTAGATGTAGGTACTTTTCCCCTTCTCACGGTCTCTTTGGGATATGGAACTAATAGGATTATGGCTGGTTCAAATGATATGCATAGTTTTATAGTCCTTTTATCACAGTTGCAAATTGTTCTCCAGAATGGTTGAATCAGTTCACAAATTCATCAACACTGCAATCAATGATGCATTTATAGAAAACATTTTCTTTCTATTGATAAAATTCGGTGGCTTCTGTTTTATATTTTAATTTTTCAAATGTTAAAAATTATCCTTTTCATCATCGTATAAATTCTATCACCTCATCGTGAAATTATTGATACAGTTTTAAAAATATATTTTAATAATGTTATATCAAGATTTACTAATATATTGTTTTTATAATTTTCAATATATGATCTTTTACTAGTTAAGTATCATGACAACATTTATATTGCAGAAAGAATATTAGGTATTTGAGGCATTTTTCCCCTTTTTGTGAAATAAATTTGAAGCAGAGAAGTTATTTGCTCCTTAATATTTCATAAATTCATTGCTGCACTGGAGCCAAATCAAACTAGCTCATGAGAGCCAACTATTAAATTTTCAGTTTGATCATTTATAACTCTGGAAAGTGGCAAATGCTACAAATAAAGGCTTGATCATTTTTTCTGTTATTTGTCTAGACTTATGAAAGTAATAGAAAAATGTTAAATATACAGATTAAACTAAAAAGTTAACCATGCATACATTTTTATAAGAATAATAGTTATATATGAACAATATTTATAAATCCTTCTGAAATATATTCCCTGCCCCGTCTTCAGGAAGTTATTTATAGATCAGTCAACTTCTTTTTCTCAGGTTAAGTTGCTTAAATCTGTTAGTTTCTGTTCCATTAATCTTGTGATTTTACTTTTTTTTCTTGATTTATTCAACTTATGTTTTAGTTTTGGAGGTCTTTAACTAGGTCGTAATGATTTCTGATAATTGTCCTTCTTTTATTTCCATTTTTCTTTCAAATACTTTTTTTCCTTTAAACATTTTAATTTAACTTTTAACCATTTCTTTTCCTTCACCTTCTCTTATTCTTTGCTTGATTATTTAATTTTTCAAATTTCTTATAGTTTTGATGTAGTAAAAGGTAACTGCTTTTAGATGTAAACTGTTATTCAACCTACTTTCAGGGAAGCCTCTGCAAAGCTTCCTTTCTTTTTTTTTTTTTTTTAATTGAAGCTACACACAATAAGGAAATAACATTCTGGGAGTTTTGTTTTGTTTTGTTTTTTGTTTGTTTGTTTGTTTTTGGTGATGATTATAATGGGGTGCTTATGCTTGGACCCAAGACCTAGGACCATACCTCTCCCCAGACTAAAGACCCTATTTCTGGCAATAACTCAGGAGTGGGCCCCAGGGAGGCAAAGTACCTTACCTTGTTACAAGAATAAGCTGACCTCTGTAGAATTTTTCTTGTATGAACAGAACTATCTTGTACCAGCAGAATTATAACATACTGATTCCCACAGTTATTGTATACAATCCAGATGTCAAATCATAGATGTGAACTCCCAAGGCTATCTTTTTAAAGACATAGTTGTACAGAGACCTCTAAGAAGTCTCCTGCTGCCAGGGTTTCTGGTAGTGAATGATGTCTGTGCCTAAGTTACCAAAACTTATATTCCTAGACTAATTAGCATACGTGCCACACAATTCACTGTGCTTTTTCTATATAAGCTTTAGCATCACTCCTGTTAGGTTGTGAGCTCCCTAAAGGAGCTCTGCCTGTCTTTTTTACTGTCATAATAAACTTTTTGCTGGCTGACTGGAAGACTTCTTGAGTCTGTGAAATCTTTTCAGACTACTCTGCCCTGAACCTCAGTACTTTGGGATCCTTGTAACTCTAAACCTCATCAGCCACAGGGCAATACATTAAATTTAAGGTATAAGTATTGAGAGAGATTTAGAAGAATTTCTAACAGTATTATCAAGAATATCCCTCAAATCAACTGACCACACCAAGTTAAGATCAAAATGATTCTTGGAACTACTGAATTGTGAGGCACTTATCCATTTATAAGAGTTTTACTCATGATGTCCTACCCACGCTCCCTCTATTCCTCCTCTTTCTTCCCTCTCTTTCTCCTGTTCTCTTCCTATTGCTCTCTTTCTCTCATTTTCCTATTTCTTTCAGGCTCTAACTCTGTTTCTTATCTGGGTTTGTTAGTTCCTGCTTAGGGAGCCGGATAGTCCTTAGCTGCCGAAGGATCAAAATAATGGTACTGGACTCTGGGAGTGTGTGTGTGTGTGTGTGTGTGTATATGATACATATACATACACACACATATACATAAACACTCATATGTGTATGTACATGTATATACATATATTTATACACATGTATATACATACATACCATATATACAGACATACACATATATCTAAGCACATAGATATATGTGTATGTATATACATATATATGTGCATATATGTGTGTATGTATAAACACACATATGTTCTTGATGAAATTTAAGACTATCGTTGAGAACTCCTGAACTCCAATGATCTGCCTGTCTAGTCGCAAAGGTTATAGGTGTATATCACCAATACTGACCTTACTTTTTTTTTCTAAGAGAACTGCTGAAAAAATAAAAACAATAGTTGAATTTTAAAGTACATATACAAAGTATTTTATATGGCAGATTTAAGAGGTGCTTTGCATACAATATCTCATTCATTCTCAATTCTAACACAATAACCTCAAGGTGAGGAAATTAAGACTCAGATATTTCACTGATCACCCCTTTAGTCACAGGTAAGAGAAAAAAAATGAGAGCACAGATTAAGAGCTGATGGGAGACTTAGACATCACCTGATCTAACCCTTTACTTTACAGGTGAAGCTCAAAGAAATTAAGTACCTTGACCAACGCAGCAAATACAGTGAATGATTCTGAGATGGGAATTTTTTGGTCAAAATGTTTAGTCTTAATCTAGTACAATAACCATTGAAATATGAGATAGGATACAAACCCATCTTCATTTAATGCCACCCATCTGTTGGTCTTCATTAAATGGAACTCTCAGAATCACAGGGTCTCAAAATTGAAATGGATTTCAGACAACCCTAAGTCTAATCCACTGAATGAGTTTCTGAATTGGAAGTGGTCTCAGAATCCATCTAGTCCAAATGATACCTGACCATGATGCTCTTCTACTTTAGAAGTAAGAGACTATACCATTTTTACTTAAAGACCTGCAGTTTGGGAAATCCATCACCTCCTAAGATTTCTTATTCTGTGCCACTTTGACATAGATCCAATGGTCAGGAAAAGTTTCCTTCCATCAAACCTAAGTCTACCCCTTTGAAAAGTCCTAGTCTTGCTTATCGAAGACCCAATAACCTCTATGAGTGAACAAACAATATGCAATTACCTAATTTCCCAAGAAAACTTGCCACCTGACAATGCTGGCCATATTTTGACTGCTAAATTAGTAGGGGAAAAATGATAAAACCCTATGTTTGGTACTTGTGATAAGCAAATACCTTCATTTAGCTTAGATACTAAGAAAAAAGATAACATATAGTGGAACCACAATAAGCAAATAGAAGGATGGGGCAAAGTAGAGAACAGGCAAAGCAGGAAGTCAGAATGCAGGTGGCCTGGGTTAGAGAAAATTGGGAAATTCCATACTGGTCCTCAACAACCTGACTCTTGGATTCTAGATGTGGCTGATTAAACTCTGGTAGAAGGAGGTTTGCCATTTAGACAGGATAGTTTAGAGAAAATTAAGTGGCTGGGGGAACTCTAGACAGGATAAGATGAAATCAAAGGTCTCCAATCAGATCTTAGGAGCCCAGCTTACAAGTTCAAGTTCTGTCTAGAAGAGCACTGATTGCGAACAAGTTTCTCTCCATATTGATCCAAAATGTGTTTCCTTTGAATTTGCTCTAGAATTTCCCTTACTAAACGACACAAAAGAATGAGGGGCTTCTTTGCATATCTGAACACACCTGCTTAATAAATGATGCTTAAATAGTTTCCCCTACATCCTTAAATCCTTCTGCTGTTTAATATCTGTTGTTCATAACTAACAACAACTTTAATTAAATTACAATGGAAATAGATTAGAATGAACGACTGGAAGCATTTCAATGTCACACAAGACCAGTGGTACCTTAGCTATGACAAGGAGGCACAGAGGTTGGTCCATGCTGTTTCTTTCTTAATATGATGATAATAATGAAAACAAAATATTCAACCCAATGCCAATAGCCTCCTGACATCTGTGATCTTGAAATGACCGACCTGGATTCTCCCCACTGACATCATTGCTGCCCCTAGCAGGAGCCCATGCCTAATTTGAAGAGGCAGGTGACATTTAGTTATTTACTTGGTATGAAGGATAAATGAGCCCACTGGCACAAAATCCTTGGTGCGGAATCAAAGCTTGCAGCTGTTTCTTACTTTTATACTGATTATGTCTCACTTAGGGCAAGTTAAGCCATAAAAATTAACCAGGGTAGTGAAATGCATCAAATCCACATTAATATCTTTAATTACTGTGCCATACCTGAGCGCTCAGTCTTGCTTTAGTAAGCTATCAGGGTTCTCCATTAGGAGCTCTGCTTTCACAAGCTGTGGCACTGCTAATTTGCCTCAGGTGAAAAAAAAGTAAAAATATGCAAATCTCAGAAAGAGTATTTTTAAAGAAAATTAGACCAAAGGCAGTTTACTGCTTTAAAAAAAATTTAATGTGTCTTTTTTTTTTTTTTAACCTGTCCCTTTTCACTTTGGGTGATATTGAAACTCAAAGTGACTTTACTCATACAAATATATTTTACTATGGTCGCAACAATCCCTTGGGGAGTTCCATAAAAATTAATCACCTCCTCCAGAAAACATGTATCTTTTCTTCGCCTTTGTAGAAAAGACATACTGATCAGAGACCTAGTCAAGATAAATTCTGAGGTCTATTTTAACATAATGTTAATAACTCCATCAGGGAAGAAACCAGGTCCTCTAGTTAAAACATTTATCATATGAATATTACCAAAAAGTTTTACCATTAAAAATGTAGCTTAGGAACACACCTTATTATCGAGCTTTTGAAAATAATGTGTATACATTATTTTTGTGCAAATAGGAACTAATCAAGATGCTGAGAAAATGAATGTTCCCAGGAACAATGAAGGAAAACAGGTATATTGTGAGTCAGAGACGACTGTGGATGTGAGTGAGCTATCCTATATAAATAATTAACATTTATAAGGCACTCTAAAGTTTGCCAATTGTTTTATGGGAACCTCATAACACGCCCATGAGTTTAACACTAATGATATTTTTATATCCACTTGATGAATGAGGAAACTAAGGATAAGAAAGTAAAGTGCACATATTCAAACACAGACAGAATTCATCGTCCAGCCTCCCTGAATCTACAGCCAGTTTAGCAAACATGTTGAGCAGGGTCCTAAATCTGGATCTGGTCCTATCTTACTAAATGCTCCACTTACATCTTTTTCACTAGCAATGCTTCAAGGGAAGTGGAATTGGGCACTCACTTCATACAGCTGAGGAAAGGGAAAGCCAATTGTAGATGACAGGATCGTGTTGGCATTCATCACCTCCTAATCATTTTCTTCTACTAATGCATGCTAGCATTGCCTCTGCAATTTATTGTGATAGGTACATACTCAGGGAATAGAGAGATTGTGATCTGTCCAGGGTCACAGAACCAGCATATGCTGTTGCTGTTTGGGCTCTGTTCTCAATTAGGACCGGAACATCAGGAAGGTGATGCCACGACTTGCAAGTGAATTAGATTTAAGTGAGAGAGGGCTGTTAAAGTGACCACCATCACTCCCTTTTCTGGAGCCATCTGGGTCTAGGGGCAAGTTATAAATCAGAATGACTGAAGACGGTGCTGGATGCACAGTGGGAGATGTTGACCTTTTTAAGTTAAGGTTTTTCCGAGGTCTCAGTTTGACTGAAGCAATGTCCCTTTAGTTATTAAGACTAGGTAAGTAATGAGACAAAGAATGGCCTCCTCTATCTAGTCAAAAACAAACATAAATCTTAGAGGAGAAGACCCTCAGGGTTTCTGACCAAAAGAGAAATAATTTCTACATACATTTACTCTGAGCCATGAAGGCCCAAACAATGATGGAGTGGGGCATGGGCTAGGACTCATAGTTGGCCAATCAATGAGACCCAGAGTCATTTGGGTTTAAGGCATGGTACTTAAGAAAGACATCTAACCAGAAAGCCTTAAGATTTCTTGTGATGTTTCAGGAAAAGAGGGAGAGAGGGAAGTAGGGAGAGATGGAGGAAAGGAAGGAAAGAAGAAAGGAAGCAAGGGAGAAAGAGAGGAAGGAAGGAAGGAAGGAAGGAAAGAAGGAAGGAAGGAAGGAAGGAAGGAAGGAAGGAAGGAAAGAAAGAAGGAAAGAAAGGAAGGAAGGAAGGAAAGGA